>JANHGB010008653.1:0-19782 GCA_026283785.1 Coracopsis vasa
AGCAACTCCCTATTCCTGGGACAGTAACAAAAAGCTGAAGTAGATAGAATGGACAATACATAGACAAGCAGCAGGTGAAGTGTGAAACAATTCTTCTAACAGCAAGGATGGATTCATTGCAAGAAGGTCAAGTCTTATCTTTCTTGTATGAGGCAATGTAATGACCAGTATGTACCAAACCCAGAAGATTTTACCTGTGATTCCATAATAGCCTGGTAAAACAAAGAGGAGACACCACACTTCTTATTAGCTCTTTATCAACCTCTGTTAAGTGGTAGGTGCAATAGAACTATACCATAGTGAATGAGGTGTGACATTGCATGTTATCACTTCTTTCTGTGAAAAATCTGACAGTCCTACTGGAGTTCATTGTATAATATGTCCTGATGGCATCACAAGTTTTCTAATTCACATACATTTTACCTTCTAACCATTTTTGAAGTTGGATATGTATAATTATTCTATTTGGTTGTTTATTTTTTAATTTTTCTATTTATTATTTATTCATTTTATTTTTGTTCATTTTATAATTTTTTTATTTAACTTATCAATGAAAGGATAATTCTCTTGAGATTTGTGAGCCTCACTAATTTGTGATTTGTGAGCTTGGTAAAGAAGATGACATGAAAGGAGTTTCTGGAAGTCCCTGCAGCTCCCAAGTTTATGATAAAATTACCTGTCATGTCGAAGTCAGACAAAACTTGTCAGCATCTATTTAACAGCTCTTCTACACAGAAAAGTGTTTGATCTAAAACCTTCTGAAGTTAATAGATGTCAGTGAACTGTGGCAAATGTTCTTTCTTACTGGTCAGGCTGACATACAGTATTCTAGTCTGTGTTTTGAACGGCCATTGAGAAATTGATCTTCCACAGTACAGACATAGGGGTTAAGGAATGGGTATTGTTTCATACTGTACCGGATTTGATCCTGTAGTCACGATAGCATTAAGGTTTAGAACAAGGCATTTCTTTTTTATTTTCTTCAGTTTTAATCTGTATAATGGAGATATAAACACTACCCTAACCAGTAATGGTCCCCTTCAAAATACTGGAATGGCACTGAATGAGCTTTATGTGAAAGGAATTTCCAGAATGTTATTATGCCTACCAGACATCACTTCTATGACGAAGCAGGAGAACAGAAATAATTCCTTTTGCAGACATCATAAAAATATACCTGTTCAGTAACTTGATGCATGTTACACTGGTTTCCCTGATTTCATTCCCAAAACTTTTATGTTGCTTGTAAAAGACAATTGCTCTTTTTACCTGTTTCTGGCCAGTCACTAACATACAGTGAACATCTATTCACTAAGATTACGTTAGTTTGCTTATTTCAATAGAATCACAGGATTGTTGGAAGGATCTTAAAAAGCTTTCTCATTCACTCCTCTGCCTCAAGATTGACATTATTCTGTAATTTTGATGGGTTTTGTTTCAATTATTTATAAGCATTATATCAAGATTTTACACATTTAATGTATTTGGGAAGTTATCTGTCAACTAACTGATCAATAGTAAAAATAGTTTAATAAGTTTCAAGCAACCCACTGTTTAGAGAGGGCAGGAGATGGACATCAAAACCCTCACTAAGATTTGCAGGAAACACAAATTAACTTTAAAGTCCTTCTTTCCCTTATTCCTATGATTTGCAGATGATAAGAGAACATTCCTCACAAGTGCCATGATATTCTGTGTGTGTTCTGTGACAGATTATTATTGGTAGGTCTTGACTGTTTTAATCAAAACATTGATCTTCCCCACATAATCGCTCCTATTTGATTACACACACAAAATGTCCAGTCATAGTTATTTCAGAATATGTTTATATTCTGGTTTAGCAGTGGCAATTCCTGCTACTCCTACCCAGGTATAATTATTCACTGGCTAAAAGAAAGATGTAATCACAGTAGTAGGTCACTGTCATCAATGTATATTACCAATACAGAAGAGAACAGTTATTAAGGGAAAATAATTGAGAAAACTGTAGTAGAATATAATTTTTATCAGAATGGCTATACCAGTTAATCTCTCTCAGTTGATAAAGTCCACAGAATTGTCCTTGTCCACAGAGAAAAGATCTGCATCTACTTGGGATTCAGAAGTACAAGCTGTACTGCCGAAGCAGTTCCTGACTATGTAAATCTTCTTGTTCAGTGCAAGATGCTGTGATGCATCATTAAGTGACTTGTCTCATACTTTATACTAGATTAAAAGATTCTGCATTTTCACCAGACTGAAGCACTTCAGAAACTAAATATGACCAGAACTGGCTGCAGAAACAGGATTTGTTAGTAGCTAACTCCAGAAAATCTGTCTGTTGTAAGTCTCTCTACCATATGCGTCTTTCTCAATCAATATCAAAAATTTCTCCTAACTCTTATCACATCTAGTGTAGGATATTCATGATCATGACAAATGACAGCAAAAGGAATCAAGTAAGTAACATTTAAAAAAATCTATCACAACTATGACACAAATGATTAAGTGCAAAACATTTCTATTGTGGTTATTAATTTCTTAATTCAATATATTAATATTGTCATTGTTTAACTCTGATAAACACAATTTCTTGCTTTCAGTTTCACAGAAATCAGAGCATACCTTGACTCTCTAGCTATCACAGGGTTTTGAAATACTAAAACTAGCATGTCTCTGTTTGAACTTATTTCTGCTTGGTTTGTAAGGACATTGCTCTGTACAGTTCCAAGGCTCCTAGCATGAAAACTGGCAATTTAAAACCCCTAGACTGATCACTTCAGAGATCTCAACGTTTCCGGAGTTCCTTGCTGCAGATACAGAATCAAAAAGGATAAGAGAAGAGTAAAAGTATAAGCTCTTTAACCAAAAGACTGAAATTTCTTTTGATTTCTCTACTGAACAAGAGATTAGCATTACTACTCATAAAGCAATGATCATATTTGCATTTCTGTCCAGAAACCGAAACTTTAGCTCCCTGGGGGCTTTCATCCCTGTGACAGTCTACACAGCAGCATCTACCTGGAGCTACAGGCCTTGAAGATTTCATATTTATTAGGCAAAACTCCATTTAAGTGTCTTCCTCAGCTCAAGAAGCAAAAATAACATCCAAAACCTGGACTTTATTCTCTTTCCTTGGAGGGAAGTAGCTAATGAAACAATTCAGTTCTACTTGTTGAAAATGCAGAGAATAAAACCAACTTCTTCAGGTTTGTATCTGGTTCACTGGATGATTCCTATTCCTGGTTACAAGTTATAATAAAGATAAATAGCTACTTAAGAATTTAAACAACATGAAAACAAGTGATTTAATTTCCAGTCTGCTTTTTGCCAGCTGAAGGAAATTTTTTCACCACACTTCTTAGCTCTATGGATCCACGTGATATTATTTGAACCGTAGCAAACTTCAAACTGGGTTTTCTTTATTTCAGAACTTCCGAATGTAAAACAGAAAATAAGTGTCCTTTTTCTTATTTGAGTCTTGGAGCTTTTCAGTGTGGCAGCACTGAAATCCAAGAGAAAACACTTTAGTATCAAGCATGTCACTATAAGGCAGCTAGCAGCTAGCTGCTTTGGAATCAGGATCACCACTCTTTTCCCTCTGGCTGCAGACCTTCATCATCTTTCTTGCTCCTTAGCTGGCTCACCAATGGACCAAGAAGGGGAGACACACCATAGACAGTGATGGAGGAGAGAAGAATAGGGATGCAGGAATCTCAGTTTATGTCATCTTAATTGCTGCAGAAGGATACCTGTAGAACAGCTTAGTAGCCATTGAAGCTGGTCTAAATCATCTCTTTCGACAAAAACTCAGCATAGGATGTGCTCATTCTTTACCATAAGGCATTGGTCTGACATCTGGGTAAATGGGGTCACTTCTGCTAGGTTTGTGTTTTGTTTTTCTAGAATACCTACATGGGCAGACAAACAGCTCTTTGAAATTCTAATCTACTTTATCCAACTACATGAGATAAACTTTGCAACTCAGCAATGACCTGTACTAGGGAAATGTGATAAATGAAGGGAAAAAATATTTATATCTACTCTATGTATATATAATATATATATATAAATATATACTCTCAGTCATTGCTGCTACAGAAACTAGACTCTGTGGATAGGACAGTTTGTGAAACTCTTCCTTCCACACAAGCAGTTTGGAACGGTTTAGTGGCTTAGCAATTACCTGATGCCAAACCTACTAAAGAACCACAACTGGATGGGTACTCTGCTACACGCCAGATATTTCTGGGTTGTCATACACACAATGTACGCAAATAGTGGTTCGTATAAAAAGTTAGAAAGTCAAGTGCAGGCAGAGGAAGATTATCCCTTCACAGAATACATTACTGCCTGCATGGGAACACACTGTAAGCTGAGATCATGGTTCAGGGTCAATCACATTTTGAGCAGATTCAAACATACTCATCCCACCTCTGCAGACACTGCCTTCACCATTACATTTTCCAGTATTTGTGGTATGAGAAAAAAAATAGCTCCCCCAAACTCCTTCTGAACCTTTTTCTGCAGTATGGCATGGCACAGCTTGAGACAAAAGGTGAGACTATGACTCACTAGTTCAGTACTTACAGTGCTACTTTCGGACAGCAGTCTAGAGTTTTATCATCAACCTAAAGACTGCTTGGGTATTTCAGATAAAGCAACAACTTACTTAAACTTCAAAATAGGTGTGGCAGAAAGACACCATATCTCCACACTGCAGCAAGAATTAGAGTACTGAATCACATTATTTTTCTAATTATTACTCCACAGATTTATGCTTAGACTTCTCTCCTGTAGGAGTCTAAGGTGGATCTTCAGTTGATTTCTGCCTTTTATATACTCTGTTCCAAGTTAAAATATGTTGAGTGATGAAAGAGAATATCATGTTTCACATTATCACAGAAGAAAGTATTTCTCATGTAGCATTATCTTTAAAAAAAAATTACGCTCATGCAAGACGCATTTAAAACTCCTGTTTATGAAAAAAAAATTTCTTGTTTTCTTTCTTTTGCAATAGTATACTTTTCATTGCACCTCTTCAGCTACCCACTATGGTTTTGCAATGTCTTTTGAGAAACATATCATATCAGGGTCCGATTGCAGAAAAACCCCAGTGCCAGACTCTGTTTCAGTTCATGATCCCAAGAGTGAAATTAAGATACAAATGAGGTCAAATATGGTAATTGGACAGTTTGTTTATTACAAATTACAAAAAGACAGTTATTATTAAAAAAGGGAAATTACTATAATAGAGGGGATAGCAATAGAACAGATTGGAAAAAAAGGTAGAAAATGAAGCAAGAATTTGGAGTGCAGACAGAGAGACAGAGAGATAGTTACCACCATGGATCCAGCGGTGTCTCGGGGATCCATTGTCATCGCCATTGGTGGTAGGAGTTCTTCAGGGTTTGTAGTTTCATAGTATCGGAGCAGAGTGTTCCCCAAGAGTCCGTAGGAGGCAGGTGTTCTCATGGAGGCGTACTTCTGGAGTCCCCTTGAAGGTATCCCATGAAGTGTGTCTTGTGGAGTTGCCTTCATGGCAATGTCTCATGGAGGGTGTGCCTCAGGGTCCGCAGTAGTCACCAGCAGAGAGTGTCCTCACGGAGGTGACCTTCTGGAGTCATCCTCATGGCAATGGCTCCCTGGCGATGTCCCTCTTGGTGGTGTGTCACTTGGTGATCATCTTTTCCCTTTTTGTAAGGAGTTGGGGGGGAATACCTCTGTTCTTCATGTCACGGATTACTGGTTGACCAGTTTCCCTGGTCTTGCAGCCAGCTCTTCAACTGCACGTGTCCGTACACGTGTTTGCAGCAATTCTTGGGATAGGACCTCACAACAATCCTCAAGGTAATGGATGGAAGAGTCTTAGCTCTTTCTCACTCATCCCTCAGGCAATGGATGGTGGAGTCCCAGTTCAGCTTCTCGTATCCTTTCATGCAATGGATACTGGAGTCTTTTCTCAACTCGTCTCACTCATCTCTGAGACAAAAGATAGGTGGATTTCCATCTCAGCTTCTCAGACTAATATTTGAGACAAGGGACAGTGGAGTCTGATTTCAGATCTGTCTCTCACACATCATTAATATTTTTTTTTACTAGCAATAAGTTGCTGTTAGGGATTATAACAAGCACATGCAACTGCAAGCTTTGAAAACCTGAGATGTTTAATCAACTTCATAGACTGAAACCCATCTTTTAGATAAAGCATTCAAAGGGTATTTTCCATGGATGTAATAGTCACCCTTGAACTTTCTTATATCCCATTGAGCACAATAAGACAATGGAAGTATTTCACTAGAGCTAAGTGCTATAAACAATCAGTGAAAATGGTGTATCTAAGATTAAACAGGTACAGATTGTCACCAAATTCTTTATGAGATCCCATGACCATTTCCGTCTGTTTTCTCTATAAAAGAAAAAGGAAAGAAAAAGTTGTCTGTGAGGTATTTTAATGTGAGAACTTCAAAGTCAACCAGAAGTTGAGTTCACATCAATGTCCTTAAGAAAAAAATAAATTTAAATACAGAAATAAAAGTAAGCCTTACAGTTCAGATGAATTATTTTGAATCAGTATCTTTTGCCACTTTATAAAATGACAAAGCTAAGAGTTCACCAGATCAATCTTAAACATTACTACTGTGTGCTCAGATTTGAAGACAGATGGCAGATTATATATTTGTTTGCTTTGCTGATGAATAGGTGGTGATATGCCTTGTAATATTTTGGGATAAGATGTATAAACACAGTTTCTTTTCAAACTAAAATTTATTTCAGATGCATTCCAAAACATGCTGAATACTTTTCAGGAACTCACTTTTAGTCTCAGCTTTGGGGCCAGCTCATTAGTCTATTTTACATTTGAAAGGAAGATGAGTAGAACAAAACAAACTGCAGTTCAAGTTTTTAACAAGTGCTTTCCTCTTTGTGACCTCAGGATCTGCCTGGAGCATACAGAGTACAGGCCTTGCATAACCATCCACAATGGTAAGCTAATGAGAGCTGCCAGTTATAAAAACTCAAGATGTTTTAATTTACTATTCCTTAAACAGTGCGTATCAGTTAATTGTTAGATAAGTCTTTATTAAAACCTGTTCTTATAGCATTTAGAATACCATTTGATCATTGTTCCCCAAGTTCACCAAGATATGCTACCTTATAAGCATGCAGATTTCATCCAAGTGTTTGGAAAAAAAAAAAAATTAGTTATGTTATCTTTCGGATCTTCTTTAGAAATTTACTGAAATAATACGAGCACTTCTTAGTAAATGTGTTCATGTGAATTATCAAGAAATTTCAGTTGTCACACTCTTCTTTCTTTACCGATGTGAAAGTTTCCACAGTACCAATAATTGTTTTCTTTAATACCTACATTCCTTTTTCATCGCATGCATTACATGCCTTCACCAAAAAAAAAGCTGAAAATAAAAAACAAAAAAAGGAAAATATATATGTCCTGGGTTCAGCTGTAACAGTTGTTTTTCCCCTTAGTAGCTAGTGCAGTGCTGTGTTTTTGACTTTAGTCTAAGAACAACACTGATAACACTGATGTTTTTAGTTGTTGCTAAGTAATGCTTACTCCGGTCAAGGACTTTTCAGTCGCATGCTCTGCCAGTGAGGAGAGGCACAAGATGCTGGGAGGAAGCAGAGACAGGAAACCTGACCCAGACTAACCTAAGGAGTATTTCATACCACAGCATGTAATGCCCAGCATATAAACTGGGCGGAGTTACCTGGAAAGCCCAGATCGCTGCTCGGGTCAGGCTGGGTGTCGGTCAGTGAGCAATTTTATTGTGCATCGCTTGTCTTTATGGTTTTCCGCTTTTAGTTTTATTTTCCCCTTGTTATTTCCCTTATCATTATTATTATTGGTGGTAGTAGTAGTGATTTGTGTTATACCTTAGTTACTGGACTGCTCTTATCTCAACCCGTGGGATTTACATTCTTCCAGTTCTCCTCCCTGTATCTCCGGGAGCAGGGGGAGGAAGAAGGGGGAGTAGTGAGTGAGCAGCTGCGTGGTTCTGAGTTACTGACTGGGCTTAAACCACTACAATATATAATAAAGATAAACCATTTTACTTTCTTTCTCTTTTAGATAAAAAGAGATGAATTAGGAGTGAAACACACAGAAAGAAAAAAAAAAAGCAAAAAGAGTACTGTATAAAGAATTCTCCACTCCTAGTCACATTGCTTCTTTGAAAACCTCCACAGGCCCACATGCCTTTGCATGTTTGTTATGCATGACTTAAAGGTTCAGTCAATTGCTTTCTTGTGCAACCAGCCCACGAGAAGAATTAGTCAGAAATAGGTAAACAGGCTCTTTGTGTCAGTGCACTGACAGGTACAACCTTTACAGTCTGTCTCCTCACCTTCCATGCTTTTTCCTTTTGCACTCACCCTAGTCTTAAACTAATTTCCACTCCAGAAGAAAGTATTATGAAGATGAATCCTCACCTGCGCAAACAGGTTGCTGGGTTGTCTCCCAATGGTCAGGGTTTCTAACAGCTGATGATTCTGTCCAAAATGTTATTCTGAAAGGTGGAGCACATTTTGGCACCAAGACACTGCTTTCTAGACATGTTCTCGTGTAGATGTTTTTACATTTCTACTAATTCATTCCAAGTATTCTCAAAAAAATTCCTTCCATAGGGATTGATGAAAATCAATCTCTATGTAAAGCTTGGAAGTCTCCGCTATTACAAGTGTGAGCCTCCTACAAAGGAATCTGCTATAGAATTTTTGTTTGTGTAGAAGTAGAGAAAATACTTCCTCATATGGGCTTTCATAAGTTTCACAAAGCTGTCCTACTTTTGTTCATGCTGGTTTACTACTATACTAAATCTGCTCTTCTGTCTCCTGTGTAGGCTGCCTGAAATGGGTAATCCATCTAAATCATCCATCTTCCAACACCACTGTCAAATGTTTTTTCTAAATTTACAACGTATTATGAAGTGTTCAGACCCCTTTAGAAACCAAAGCTGGCTTACAAGAACCTTTGAATATATTTAGCAGTTATCTTTTATTAACATTTCTCCCAAAACAATCTTGTGCAACCTTGAATAAACCACAAAACCTCAGAGCAACTCAATTCCCCCATCTGTTTAACAGAAATAATACTATAATCAAAGTGATTGATAAATACTAACATCAAAATTTTCACCTTCCCTTATGGTCCAAGAGAGTTAAAAGTCAAATAGAAGCACTAAGAATTCCATGCCTTCTCTTGGTCAGCTGAAAATGTGTATCTGAGGATAATCATTTGGTCCTTGTGGTTGAAAGATTTAAAAGGATTTTTTTCAGGAGCCCAGAATAATGAAGAGTACACTGAAGCAATACAAAACTCTCATTTTACAACAGACCAGTGAGCCTACTAAAAGGGTATTCTATCTCTTGACCTTGCCATTTTTCAGAGGAATGCCTCAAGGTCTTGCATTGCTTCTAGCTGTGCAATATTAATTTCTCACAAGTAAATGCTTTCCAACTGTGGCTCTAAGTATGAGGTTAGAAAGTGAGTTTTAATTTTAGATAGGAAAATATATCATGGTATTTAAGTATCTCAACATTTTATAATGACAGTTTTCTTAAAAATTAACTCAAATCTCATTATATGGGCTATTAGGAGAAATTATTTTTAAATCTGAGATTTTTTATTTCTTTATTAAAAAACAAAAAAACTCAAACAGTTTTTAATACATGAAGGGAATGAACTGTCTTCATAAAGAAAGAAATCACTTCATCTTAGCAGGCTATTCATTCATCTTGGTGTGTGAGACATGCTCTTGCAAAGAGGTTGCAAACAAGAGAAGGAGAAGCCTGAGCTACATTTCCTGTTTCTAAACGAACATGTCAACCAGCATGTTCCTAAACAAAGATAAGCCACAGCAAGGAAAACTTCAGTGTACCATGTGCAAGGACGTATTTGTCAAGTATTCCTTTGTTTAGGCAGGTATCCAAAATCAAGCTCTTATATGATTTGATGGTATATTCTTCTTTTAGACCTGAGACAGAATTCAGGCCCAGTTAAGCACTCAGTCTTGCATGATAGTTTTAAGTGATAGCTTTAAGTGTATGCAAATCCATGCCTCTGAAAACTCTGAAGTACCTTTAACATCAAAAAAGGACACATAAATTACATAGCAGATAAGCAGGGATTTTCAACATTATAATGTTGGATTCAGGCATCATTTGGCATCTAAGTCTTTGCAATTTAGGTATTAAAATATTTTACTGGACAAAAAAAAAGTGGTAAAAAAAAAATAAGCAAGAAACTGGCTCTTGTATCCAAGAAGAAACAGGAAAAAGGAAAAAGATATGCTTTTTCATTAACAATAAATCCATCACTGGAAACCTCTAGGACATTTTTAGTACCATAAGCCAGTATTTGTACATGAGCTCAGGAGTGCAGAATAGATGTCAGGATGTTTCACCCTGCCTCTCACCTGTACCTGTGCTGGATCCTACTACTAGAATCTAGTCCAAGAAACTCAGCAAATAACTTAGTTCATCTTATCAGAAAACATTAGACCTTTCAATGATAAGAAGTATTTTCATGCCAAGAAGCAGAATTACTGCCACAAATTTATTAATCAATAATCATATATTAAAGAGCTATATAAAGACTAATTTAATTAATAAAAAGACGTCTTCATATTTAAAACCCACATTTTCTTCACCTTTCCTCTTAAGCTGCTTTCTGACGAAAACCACCACCTTTTTTGTTTATCTGCTACAATGTAATAGACCATAGCTCAGCTGCAGTCTGTTTCCTCCCATGTCATTTACATAATCCTTAAACCACATAATGAATCTTGTTACAAAGGACATTGTCATTTATGTAATAACCCAGTCAGTCTATCTTTTGTGACACTTACCAGAATGAAAATGTTAAAAAATTAGACCATAATGTTTTACAATTCCCATTATGAAGTATTCAAGAATGGGGCTAATTATTAGGTCCAAACGCTGCTTTATGAAATTCCCTCATTTCTTGAAATCCTTCTTTTTTAACCTGACTGAAAAATTCAGACAGCACTTGCATGAAAAAAAAGACCTATATATCACTCCTTTTTAACAAATTCAATTCTTGGTCTTGTACATCTGGCCACCTATTTAAACCTTGTTTCTGATTAAGTGTCTCACACTTTTTCTTAACACATAGCAGTAACTTAAAATCTGTTTACTGACATTCTAGCATAAACTCAAACCCAAGAACATAACTGATTACAGCTACATATTTATATTAACCTTTTTTAAGGTACTCAAGGTGGCAACTTAAAAAGAGTTAGCAAGGCTTGCAGCTCAAAAGGGTCACAGTGTGTCTGTTCTGGTGTCTCACTCACAGATAAGCTCTTTAGAATGACTCAGAATCTGTACTAAAATGCAGACTGCTTTTGTAAACACTTAATTGACTGGCATTTATGCTATTCCTCAAGTTCTCAATTAATTTGTGAGAAGGCACCATGCCAGTCTAGAAGATGAGTAGAAGCACTGGCAGGAAAAACACTTTCAAGAGTAGGTGTAAAGGCACTATTCCCAGCTTGAAATGGTTCTTCACCTGTGATTAAAAGGATGTGTAATCACTAGCCTAGCTGTAAGCCCAATTAGCTTTGATAAAAAATATCCACTGTGCAGCCAGGTATGGTGAGTTTATGACCTTGGTGAATTAAAAGGATTCCCATGAGGTTTCCTTCTGTGAGCTAAACTTCTGCTTTATCATATTACACTCAGCTGAAAGCAAGGAAGCAGTTCCAGGATAAATCAATAAAAGGTCATTTGCTAGTATAGTGCTTATTCTTAGCAGAAAGCCATGTGAAAGAGACTTAAGCAACAGAAAATTTATTCATGTATCCCTTCAAAAAAAGCATTGGAGACTTAGAGCACTTAATCTTCTGGCCATACATGCAACACCACCGAATTAAAATACTGGCATAATACATCTGAACTTTGATGAACATAGACTTTCCATTCCAAAAACCTGTTCTGGGACAGAAGCCTTAATTTTCTCAGAACCTTGCTTATGCTGATGGGGCTTTGTAGGAGCTTGCTAATATGAACACTGTGTTTTTGGGAGACTGACTATACCCTTTTTTTTTTTTTTTTTTTTTTTCATTCTATACTATTCTGTCTGAGGACTCCAGCACAAAGCTGAATAACCTTAGGTCAGCTGAACTGCTGCATGCATCTAAGGGTTGCCTCTAAGACAAAATGAAGTGAAACTGCATTTGAACGAATAACATGTAAGTAGTTATATTTTACTTGCAAATTTATGTGCCAACTAAGATGCACAGAATAAGCAGGTAGAGCTCAATTAATGCTTTTTAGTGTCTATCCCAAACACCTGAGCTGCATCTTTCTCCTAAGGATTCATGATTTTATTTGAGAAAGGTGGCAGGGAATGGTTTCTTGAAGAATGGTGTGATGCTCAAGAGGCCCCTTTTTGTGTTTGTCTCAAAACAACTCCAAAGATAGAAGGAGCTGACAGCTCGTTATCACTTGGGCAAACGGCAGGGGGGCAGAGCAGGGATCCTACTCCATCGAGGTGGCGGATGCTTTTCTGTGTCTGCCCCGAGGCCATGAAGATCAACTGCCCCGGCAACGAACTGCCCGAAGACAGCGACAAACACTGCGGCGCCTGCCAGGGCACAACGGGAGCTGGGCTTGGGGCTCAGTAGATCCCCTGCGGATGAGTCTGCAACGGTGGGAGGTATCATTGCACCCAGGCAAACTGCCTCATGGTTCCATCACAGAGCAGGAAAGGGGCCGTGGTGGTTTGCAGCCAACGTGTAATGGTACATGAAATTAAAAGGCTTAGCTCTGACACAGAAAGATGGCATCACAGGAGTACTAAATTTGAAAATTAAATTGTTCCTCAAATGTATGTCTGTTTTAACAGACAAAATTATTACTAATCTGTGTCATTACTACTTGTGAGGTCAAGCAGTAAAGTTAGCAATCATTTTCTTTTTTACAGGTTGAACTGTACTAGAAGTAATAGTAATGAGACTTTATCAGCTACCCTATTATGTGAATGATTTACATTAGAAGATTTAAATTAGAAGGTAATTTTGAGCAGGATGGGTGGAAGTCTGTTTATTTTGGTGGCAGATGGTAGCTAGGATATCACCATTAGTATCCTTGTGCAAGCAGTAGATAGAAACTGGGGTAAGAGGACAGTAGATAAATACAGGAGGATGAAGTTCTCAAGAGCATTGAAAAGAAACATGAGAAATAATTCCACTAAAGGGTCTCAAGAGAAGGAATCTGCTGAGTGGCACTTTACTGAGCGAATTGGACCAAAATCCAGTGAAGTCAATGGACTTCTGATGACTTCAAAGGGCATTGCACCAGGCTCTTCTCTGAAGAAGAGGCTCTTTGGGAGCCAGATAAAAGATTAAAATAGTCTGAAGGAGGAGTTATATGTGCTAACTACATGAGACAGTGAAAATAACATACTGCTTAAATTTGCTATCAGCAAAAAAACCTCTGAAGTTGTTACCTGTGATTTCAAGAGACCTGTTGTTTTCTAATGCCATACTCTCCTAGAAGTCATTTAAAATTACTTTTGCAGGGTTGATTTAATTTTTTATTCAGGCAGAGCTGAGAAAACCTTCATTCAGGTCCTTAGAGGTTTATGACCTACCCGTGACTGTTGGCATATTTTTCAAACTGTATTATTTTGGTGAATCAGCATTTGAGTTTTCTTATGAAGAAAGTGTCATTTCATCATGGTTTTTTTCAGCTGTTTGAATTTAGTGGTGCTCTATTTCTGTCATTTTAATAGTTATAGACACTTTTAAATTTATTAACATCTGGTGCCCATTCTTTCTTCAGAAATTAAATATGACAATTGAAAATCCTTCAGCATCCCACACAAGCTCAACTGTAAGAGATTGATGTTGGAGTATGCAAAAGAACAGTTATTAAAACTGTCAGAAGATAGATGGGGGCGTATTACTTATATTCGGCAGACTTCAGCTTTTTCGCTACTGTTCACTTCCCCAGCAGACAGGAGATTAACAATTTACTGAGCTGATTTCACCTCACCAAAGCAGGTAGCACTTCTTTATAGACTAGGAACTCTAGACTGTGATTGCACCCCCACTACATGTACATTTTTGTCACATAATTTGTAGACAGACCCTCTCAAATCACATAATTTTTGTATACCTGTTCAGCTTATTTCAGAGCTGTGACCATCACAACATACATACCTATTCTGAAAGGATTTTAGAATTTCAGGAACTGGCTTAATCCTGAACAAAACCATAAAAATCCTCTCTCGTCTTTCTTTCTGTGTATATATATATATATGTGTATATATATATATATATGTATATTTATACATGTGTTTGTATCAGCATTTTGTTAAAAAAAAATACCAGTTTTAGTTTTAATATATTTTAATGAAAAAGCAAACCCAAGTATTTCAAAACATTTTTAAAGTATCTTATTTTCTTCAAAAGAAGTTGTTGGGTTTTTTCAATCAGAACATTTCCTTGACATGTATGAAAGCAATGCACTGCAATTCTAAAACAGCTGTGCTAAAATTTTTACAAACAGCTTTCAAATTTAACAAATTGCAGTTCATTAGTCAGCCACTTATTTAGCATCCACAAAGAACACCATACATAATGTAATAATTCTTCTCAAAGCCAGACTGTTTGTGAAAGTACCTGTTAAGATTTTCCTTGTCAAGAGATGTAACTGCTTAACAAAAAACATTTGTCTTAAATTTAAATGTACTTTTACTCACCAAATACAGTCTACTACATTCTGCATACAAGGACCTGTGCAGAATTCTAACTTTCAGAATGCATATCATGCACTGTATTAGTGGGCAGTTCACTTCAAGGACAAACACGATTCCTTGTAGATTTCTAACTTGGATTTTTTTCCTGTATTTAACATTAGGCTCCATTTTTAGAGGTTTACTTATCTATTCAGGAATTGTTCAGGGAGACGAGAGAGAAAATAGGTTTTAGAGGTTTTAGAGTTGCTGGAAGCTTATGTATTCTAATATATTTATTCAAGCTTTCATTTGAAACCTATAAATTATTGCATATTATTCCCTAAACTCAGGCTGACACATGAATGCTGCAAGTACACAAGTACATGTTCTACAACAATCAAAACACAATGGTTCTCTTAATTTTCCTTAATTTGTCGGTATATTATTTAAGCCTAGGTAATTTTTATGCAGTTCCCCATGGTGAGGAAAGATGAATCCTTCTTCCTATGACACTTACAGAAAAATTTTAGTAGATGGACTTCTGTCACTGTTTATGGTTAATGATTTTTGCTAACCAATTTTTGCAACTGCTGTTCTCAATTATTACACTGCCTGTCACAATAGATATTTTATGTCTTAGCATGCAAATACTTATTATTTGTAAATACACACAATTAAATCTTATATTATGTAAATTGTTGCAACATACATAAAATACACACTGAGATTATAAGGCTGATTCTCAGAAGTCCCTGAAAGAGTGAGAAAAGAAGGCAGGTAGTAAGGAAACAGTGCTTGCTGCACTGTGAAATTTACCCATCACCCACCTGGTGATCATAACCATTCACATACAGAGCATAATGTAGTAAAGATCATCTGAAACATTTGAACTGGAAAATAGGGAACACCTGTCTTTATCAGAAGGATTTAGATCACACTCCACAAAAATTACTACAGATCTGTGTGAGAAAGGCTCAGCAGGATAGAAAATACCGGACTGGCACTCATAAAGAAGAGCTCTGTGGTTCCAGTATTTCAAGTCAACAAGCATATCCAGTGCTTACTGATGCTCAGATTGATGGGTTCTTGATTTTGAATATTGCAGTCCCAGCAAAACCACAAGCACGGAAGTTCTGTCTTCTCATCACACCTCACTGTTTGGGGTTTGGGCCCTTCAGGACCCCACTCTCTGGACTGCACCAAGCTACATATAGCTCATGTTTTTCCACATAGTTCTCCTAGGTTTCAGATCCGCTCCTTTTCCCTGTTTTTCTTAAGGCTCTCCGTGTATAATGTCTCATCAGGTTAGTGATTCTTGATTGCTCTGAATCTGGGAAAGGTTCAGTGCCAGTCAGGACAACATACCACTTATTTCACAGAGTCTGAACAAACCAGTTATCAAGCAATTCTACACGAATGTCTTCAACTGTATTGATTTTACAAAGTTTTCAATATCACTACAATAATTTACTATCAATCAACAGTATGACAAAGAAATCTACAGCTATAGTTTTACTTGCAGATTTTACCATAATTTTAAGACAGCTAGATCCTTTTATTTCTTTTTAATTTTCAAAGATAAGTAAAAAGTTTATTTTATTATTCTAAGTTACTGAATAGGGCTTAAACGTATGGAAATGATAAAATATAACTAAGAAAGAGGTCTTCAGGGACTGGAAACTACCTTTTTGATATTAAAATAATAGCCCATAAATCCTTCAATGCTGTCATTTGTTACTCAATTCTTCTGAAGGTAGATTGCAACATTCAAACAAAATTCTGGTTTTATTACTGTTATGGTACTTGTTTTAGGAAAAAAAAAAAAAAGCACTGAAACCTACACCATTTCAAAGCTTTCTGCTTTCTACTATTTTAAAATAACAGAGAAATAATTTACTCACAGACCATGTCTATTACTTATTAACAAAAATTTAACGTGAGAGAAAAACATTTTTCAAATTCTAGTTGCAAAAGGGGAAAAAACAAATAGCCATGTCCTCAACAATCACTGTGACAGATGTGGGTTTGGTCTGGGAGTTTTTTTTGTTTTGCCCCTATATAGTTAACAGATTTTTTTATGCATTTTTTCTTACCTTGGCTACACCTACAGAATTTAAGTACTAAGTTACATGTTGCTATGTAGCGGGGAGGTGCAAGATATTTACCACATATTAGCCACCAAAATATGTGGGCCTATGCTGCCTATTTGTGTCTCATTTCTCCCTGTACCCAGGATTGTGAATTACCAAGAAGCCTTCTTGCCGTAGTATCCTTGCTGTTCAACTCTACAACATAACCAAGGTATGAATGAGACCTACACTTATACTAACAAGTAAGTGGCAGACCTATAATAACAATTTGGTACCTCCATTCACAATACAACTACGTTTGTTCTGAATGTATGATCCTGCATTTTGCCATTTACGATTATTTAACTGGGAACTTCATATCCTGTATGAGAAGAATACAATCTTTTTAGCCAAAACCCAAAAATCATGGCTTTACGTGAAAAATAAGCTTTGCTTTTGCTTTTACTTTCCCTTTTGGAATTTTGAAAGTTGAAAAGGCCCAATTACTTAAAAATTAGAGACTAGTGAAATGTTTGGACATATTAAGCCTGCATAATTAATTCTGTGTCTGGCATAGTACTTCATATTCACCATTTTCATGCAATATTTTTAGCTAATTTACTATGATTGTGATGGGCTATATATGAACTCTTTGGAAATTCCCTTAAAGAAGCTGGTAGTGACACATGGACAAACAGAAAAAAACCTCAAAATGAATGACAGCATCATGATAACGTGATGGCATGACACAGCTAAAATACAGCTGTTGCCAAATCTGTTTGAATAAATTCATGTTTTTCGGACACATAGAAATATACAATAATTTGGATAAAATCAGACCTTTACTGAATATTGTAATTAAATATATATCTGCATTATACATCACCTTTATTATTTGATTCTTACACATGTGCATAGAGCTTCTGAACTGGCCTAAAAAAATATAATAATTTGAATTGCTTACAAATAGACCAAAAAATAAGGACAGAAAAATAGCCTTCTTACCAAACTAAAAAGATCTGTTTTGTAAATATAGATTATATGAAGAAGAAGATGAAGACACAAATCACCTAAATCAATACTATTGATACCAGAATAAATGGAATGACACCACAATCCCATTAGCAGACAAATTTCCAACAATTTTACTCCCTAGAAACTATACTAGTATCAATATTCTCCAAATGTGATTTCCAAGCCAACATTTTCTTGTGATGAATGAAGCAGCTTTCACCAAGTCTAAAAAAGTGTTTTATTTAATAAAAGAGGAAGAAATATGAAAATAATGGTAACAGAATAATATAGAGGTTAAATTATTTTGAGATACTGAATTATATGCATCATAACATTGCCTTCAATATACAGTGATACAGGACAAGTTGAAAGGAAATAGCAAGACTATGTAAGGAGTAATTATTTAAATATTATTAACACTGCAACTATGCTTTCAGTGGGTAAACAGACCAAATAAATACTGTTTTAATTATCTATGAGATACTAATCTTAAAAATGAGGGAAAGAAACTAGTATAGAAGGAAGAAACAGAATAAACTGTTTCTGTACATTGGACAAACTTTTTGTTCCTGTTCTTCAGGTAAAATTTGCATGGATTTCAGTAGTAATTTTGATATCATGACAACAGCAAGTATTCCTGCTACCTAAACCAGTGATATAAGGAATAAAAAAAGCAACAGCTCCAAACTGATAAAGCTCAAGGAATGAGCTCTGAAGTATATGTAAATCTTTCTGCTTTCAAACTACTATTATCACTGCTTTGCAGGGACAGCTTGCTTGCTTCAGATGTAATTAGAATCTACCTTTGTTTAATTAAAACCATGTTAAAAAGATATAGAGAAATGTTGTTAAATGTATTCAGGCTACAGCCGCTTGAAGTAATTCACAATAAAACAAATTTGATCTGATATCCAATTTTAAGCATTATTTTTTTTCAGTAGATACAGTGATTCATCCTTATTTTCATTCTTTGCTGCAGTATTCTTCTGTAATTTAAACATAAAATGTAGTTTA
The DNA here is from genome assembly GCA_026283785.1 of Coracopsis vasa. Classification (NCBI taxonomy): domain Eukaryota; kingdom Metazoa; phylum Chordata; class Aves; order Psittaciformes; family Psittacidae; genus Coracopsis; species Coracopsis vasa. The sequence continues at coordinate 18,805 of JANHGB010008653.1, forward strand.
CCAGGGTACCTGGACATTTTATCGCCAGAAGTTTCTGTCAGAGCAAAATTTTTTCAAGGTTTAATGATCCCAGGTTCACCAGTCATTGAAATGTTCATCAGTCGCTGAAAGCTTAATTGAAGCTTTCATTGAAAAAATGCAATCATAGCTCTTAACTCTACATTTAAAAGATGTTTTTATATGTTGCACAAAGAAACAAAGAAATAAGGCTATCAGTTCCAAACAGACAGGCTACATACATCTCCTGTATCAACGATTCTGCATAATTTTACTTGTTATCTCAGTCTTCCTTTCTTATGTATTTTTATAAAAGCTTGTGAGTATGTGACAGTTTTGGCAATGATCCCCTTCCCAACGCTTCAGAAGGCATCTTCACTACAGATGTCATCCAGAAGGGAGGTCAAGGGTCCACCAGCTTGACAATATCATTACTGATTTCGCTGCAGCTCAAAAGTATAGCTGGGAGAGGTCTATTAAGCCCAGCCAAACCAAGGTTCCAAATTCCTACTTTTCCAGCAATTACAGAAGGCCTTCCAAGCATAGATGTCTTTCTTTAGATAGTTTTTAATGATCACTTTTCCCTGCAAAACAGAGAAATGGCACTCTGGTATATACATCTTCAAAATAATGTACTCTGATAATGACAGATAGCTGGGAGCCATTCTAGAGCACTGCTGTCATTTAAGTCATCTTTTATCAAGACCATTGTTACTGATTTTAAACACTTAATTATGTTTAATTATTGAAGAAAAAAACTCATTGCAATTCAATAGTATGTCACTACATAGACATCTTGAGTGTATTAGAATAGCTTTTCCTTGCATGTTCTCTAATGCTCACTTTTTCTTTCACATATATATGCATGCATGTATGCACATAAACACCCAGCAAAACATGCATATCTTGAAAAACAGTGGAAAGCTGGATGCTGGAAAAGATTTCTTTTGAGCTGACTTGGATATGTTTCAAAGTTCAAAA
>JANHGB010008655.1:0-22231 GCA_026283785.1 Coracopsis vasa
GTCGGTCGATGGGGTGGTGAGCTGTTGTATTCTCTCCCTTTGTTATTTCCTTTATCATTATTATTATTGGTGGTAGCAGTACTGATCTGTGTTATACCTTAGTTACTGGACTGTTCTTATCTCTACCCATGGGAGTTGTATTCTTTTTGATTCTCCTCTCCATCCCTCTGGGAGCCAGGGGGGACTAAGGGGGAGAGTGAGAGAGCAAGCTACGTGGTTCTGATTTATGGCAGATTGGGTTTAAACCACGACAGTTCTTTTTGGCGCCCAACATGGGGCACAAAGGGTTGAGATAACAACGGATCTGACTGGAATGTGTCTGATCGTATTTGTGATAAGCTTTAATTGTTTCGGATTAGTAGTCAATTGTCACAATGATGATTTATTTGCTCTCAAAGTTTTTCTTATGATCTCACATTTTCAGCATGTTGTATCTTAGTTAGTGGACTGCTCTTATCTCAACCCTTGGGAGTTACATTCTTTAGATTCCCCTCCCCATCCCTCCGGGAGCAGGGGGAGGAAGGGGGAGGGGGGAGCGAGTGGGCTGCGTGGTTTTCTGAGTGACAGGCTGGGCTTAAACCACGACAGTTCTTTTTGGTGCCCCACGTGGGGCTCGAACCCACGACCCTGGGATTAACAGTCCCATGCTCTTTTTTATTTATTGGTTTTGGATTAATAGTCATTTGGGGAGGAAGGGAAGCCGAAAAGAACTGTTGTGGTTTAAACCCAATCAGCCATAAATCAGAACCACGTAGCTCGCTTTCTCACTCCCCTCCTTAGTCCACCCTGGCTCCCAGAGGGATGGGGAGGAGAATCGAAAAGAATGCAACTGCTGCCACCAATAGTAATAATGATAAAAGAAATAACAAAGGGAGAGACTACAACAGCTCACCACCCCATCGACCAACACCCCAGCCCGACCGAGCAGAGAGCGAGAGTGATCACCCTTTCGGGTAACTGCCAGTTCACAGCCTAGGCATGACATGCTGTGGTATGGGGTACCTCCTTGGCTAGTTTGGTGTCCTGTCTCTGCTTCCTCCCAGCTTCCCCTCCTCCCTGGCAGAGCATGAGGCTCAGAAAGTCCTTGGTCAGACTAAACATTACTTAGCAACAACTAAAATCATCGGCATTATCAGCGCTGCTCCCAGGCTGAAAGTCAAACACACAGCACTGCAGCAGCTACTAAGAAGGAGAAAAATGACTGCTACTGCTGAAACCAGGACAGTTGTGCAGATGGCTGAATTTTCTTCAACTGACAAAAACAAAAACCAACCTCTAAACATTTTTATTAAAACCAGAAGCATGTTCAGGTCCTGGTATTTCACCAAGACATAAAACATATTTCCACAGGAAATTAATTTGTTTTCAAAGTTTCCAGCACCCCTGTCCCTTAAATCAGCCCTAAACTTCTTCAGCAGCCACATGAACTCTCTGATAACCTCACTGCGCCGTCACTGTGGAAAAAGCAGATGGAATAAATTCTGATTGACACAAAGAGGAAAGGATGCCTCTCTACCAGGGGCATCCAGCAGTAATTGTCTGCTTAATCCCTTCTGTGCCTCTGGAAACATCCCTCATCCTCACTGTAGAGCTAGACAGAGGCTGGATAGCCATCCTGCTTTGCTTGGAGGTACAGTGAGGGTAAAGACAGCCAAGACACCATGCATCTCCGAACAATGGCTATCAAGCCCTTGCAATTTTCTCAAGTCAAAATAAATTTTACTGATACTTCTCAGTGGGTGCAATGGGATCTTTGCTGAAGCTTTTACAAGTATGGCAAAGTTGAGCTTGTAAAGGAGCTATCAGTCAGGAATGTTACGTGTACAGGGGTTCTCTACCTCTTTTTAGAGCCTAAAACTCACTTGCAAGGGTTGGAAACACTCTGAGCCTCACCAAATTCAGCATTTTTTCATTCTCTGCCATCCCTTTTGGTTTCCATTGCCCCTCTTTTCCTCCCACTTCTGCAAAACTGGTTTTCATGCAGGGATAAGTCACAGGACCAACACAGACCTGGGCTCCACTTTTCATCTATAGTTTATCCTGTCTTACTTGGTTGAAAGTACAGTCACTTTTAAAAAGGCTATTTTATTATATTTTTATGGCTTAGATCATTATAACTAATGTTTGTAACTTCTACTTGGAAGTTAGGTTCAGCCTTTGATCTTCTTTAAGCATATAACTTAGACAAAGTTGTTCTATTGAACTGAAAGAGACTTACATTCCTGAAGTCAAGCATATGCACAAGCGTTTTAAGAATTATGGCTTCAACCTAAGTCAATCCTAAACCTTACATGAATTCTGGATATTAAAAAGAAAAATGTTTTAAAACCCAAGTCTCTAAGGAAAGAAATAAATACTTATATATGTCCACTATATTATGAAAACTACTGTACTTGAATAAGACAGCCATGAATGTTTTTTAGATTTAAGAAAATAATTTTGAAATAAAATATATCCATACATACATGATTAATGTGGCTTCTCTGTTCTCTTCTGCTGGAATTATTTATATTCCTAGTAAGCGGGGAAAAATTCTTTCCAGCTAAAGAAGCAGCCTCTTTTATGACTAAAAATGTGCTTTCTTTTTTTTTATTTTACAGAAAAGTGGAAAAAGAGTCTTTCAGTTCGACTTTCTGACATCAAAATAATATGGTGCAGCTCTGAATATGATCTTCTCCTCTCTTTGCTTTCTACCATGTCAAATTTTCATAACAGACTTCAGCAACACTTAGAGACTCCAATGAGGCATTTGGTAAAATGCACACAATAAGTAGGTAGTCATGGCCCGAAGAGCCTTTAAGGAGAAGACAGGGATGGAGATAACACAGATGAAAAAAACAAAGTAGCACAATTCAAATACTAAGCAGCAGTCATCCCACACCCATTTCCTTGTTATCATAACAGAATGATTTCCCAGTATATGCATTTATCATAAAGACTCCTACAGATAGCTGTGCTCAGCAAGATCCCGAAGATTCAAGTCAAGAAAACTCTAAGAAGTCAGATATTTAATGAGCAAAGAAAGAAAACTGGATAGAAGTGCAATTCACATGTCAAGTAGCTGTATTGCAGAATAGACATTAGCCAGGGAAGAAATGTTAGAGCAAAAGATTTTTGTAAGATCAGGTTACTGAAAAGTGGAGAGCTCTTGATAAAACCCAGCAATTTGGGCAAGATCCAGAAAGTGAGGAAGGCTTTCTCCTGTAGGGTTCCCTCTCTTGCCAGCACAATACATGGTTCACTTCTTCAGATTATGGAAACTTTCTGACTTAAAGCAGTGTCTTAAGACATTGGTGATGTCCTCATTCTCTTCTTGAGACATGCTGTAATACCTGAAGTTGCTACATGTCTCATCTAATCATATACGAGGAGCATTTTGGGCCTTGCGGTAATGTCTTTTTTGACTCTCTGAAGTGTCCAATTCACATTTGTTTGTAACTGTGGGAGATTGGGTTCTGGGATCCCAGGGATCCAATTCTGGTTCCTTTTCACTAGCTAGTCCTCAGACCTGTTACCAACGGATCAAAGGCAACTGACTGCTGCAATAGCATCTTTCTTCACTTTGCCAAGGGATGGTCAAATAGAAAATATAAGAGTTTTCAAAACTAGACTGGTATAGAACAAAAAAGGTGTAGGAGCCTTCAACCAATGTGAAGAGCCCAGAGATGAAAAAACTAGGTCAAACTGGAAATTGTACAGAGATCAAATACGAAAAAACAGAGGACTGTGGATTCAAAGAAGAGTAACAAGGACAGCAGGAACAGAAAACAGTCTTTGCCTACAGATCCAGTTCCTGGTGTGCAATTTCTGACAGCACACAGGCAAGATTATGTTTTGAAGTAACAGTTTCCTGAATGCCTCCTCAAAAGCAGCCTTTTCCTGCTACCGAATCCATGCTGAAGATCTTTGATAGCAAATAAAATACTGATAGGTTACCAGACACAAGGACATTGCATATCTAAAAGGTCCATTTGTAAAAGCAGAGTAATGAAACTCTATAGAAAGAAAAAAATCCAAACCTATTAAAAAACCTAAATGCTGCCTGGTGGAGACATAGATATGTTTGGTTTACATATTGCCCTCACCTCCCCCCTGCCCAAAAAGCATCAGACAACCTCTGTTCCCAGCTGTTTCTGCTGCTGATGAGACAGAGAACAGTGGTGGCTGCCTGCTGTGGGCAATGCCCCGAGGTGGCTCTTGGTTTCTAGGAGGCTGCCTTGCAGGGGCTGGAACACAGATGAATCAGGCAAGCCAAACGAGAGGGGAGAGTGTTGTCTTGACATTTAGGAATTGAACAAACAGTACATTTTTCAGAAATGAAAGTCAACTATTCATGGCCTCGCAGTTGCCTATTAATACTTCTCTCACATCCACTTGCAGAGCCAGAATTTTTAAAGCTATTTCAAGTCATAATGGATTCTTCATTAATTAAAATTAAATCCTCTCAGGGTAGATGTCCCACTGTCTTATTTACCAAACTATCTCAGCAAAAGCCTTAAAAACCCCAGTTTGTTCTTACATCATAAAAAAGAGAAGAAATTATTTGCTTCAATGTTGTAGATGTCTGTACTGGAACTACTCAAGGTAATAGCAAACCCTCTTTCAATGTAACCTCACTGGGACACTTGGCTATGATTCTTTGGTACAGGTACACAAGTGAGTCAGTCATAAGTTACACTGAACATCGAATCAAATTGTATGGTTTTCCATTAGTGAGTAATAGACGGGAAATGTGAAATGTCATTACAAGGCTGGTTAACCATCTGGTAAAAACACTTGTATGAACAGTGCAGATGAACTACATTGAAATATTAAGGAAACACCAACTGAAGCTATTTAGCCCCTCAAGAGACCTATAGTTCACGCATGGTGGGCAGGTAATAATGTCCAATTATTCTGGAAACAACTAAACAAGTCACTGTAAAATTATCTCATTTGCACTGGATCCAACATTAAGTATTTTTTAAAATATTCATCATTCATTCCAGGTAACAAAACAAAACAACCAATCAATCTCCGAGGAACTGCCCATAAATCAAAAAGCCATACTGAGAAGCTGCAATTTTTCATTATTCCAGGAGTAATATTTTAAAGCTGACAAGCTGACGGGGTGGTCCAGGTCTGTGACATTATCACATCTATGATGAACAGCCAAGCTTTACACAATTATAGTAGTAATTGTTACTCTAACAGGTTATCACAGAACTTGTGGAAAATCAAAAACTTCTTTTTTTTTTTTTTTTTAAATCTGAACTGAATTTACTTAACAGACAAGTTATTAAAATCAATATTGGCCAAATTAAAGGCATCTTGTTACTACTACCTAGAAAAGATTTGGTTTTCCAGTTGCTTATGGTGTATAGCCACAGGCTTTCACTAAAGACTCATCTCATGAACAGAAGTGTAAATTAAGCTTCTATTCATTTCAGAGCAAGTTGGTGTGTAAAAGTTAAAAATACTCCAGTGAATGGCAAATCATGTAGTAAATTTAAAGCTATTCTGCTTGTAAGTGGTGCACATTGATTGATCACCTGATGGTGGTGATAGTACATAAATATAAAGTTGTCCATGGCTTTACAACCCCATCTGCTGAGCATGTAGTTCAAGATTCTGATAATGTCACCTAAATGCCTACTGAAACAGGTAAAACCAGGACTGGTAAAGGTTTTGGTGAGTCGTGTTGGATACTCATCTTACCTCTTAAGCCACTCCTAACTGCTGCCATAAGTTAAGGTATGAGTGAGAAAACCCTGAAAGTTCTTTAAATGCATGCACCATGTGGTGATGATTGGTTGAGGAACCCATGAGGAAGATTTGGAAGAGAGCAGGCAAGGCAAAAGAACAGAACCTAAAAACCTGGTTTAGCAAAGCAATGGTTTTCAAGCATGTGGGTCTTCTGGTAGACATGCAATTTGTCACCTATTTTTTATTTTTTTTTTTTAAACTCAGAGCTAATACCAGCTATATATACATATGGTTTGGGAATGGCTTCTGTTTTGGGTAGTTCAGTTTAGGAAAAAGCTTCATCCAGGCTTGTGCTGCAGTATAGTTTGCTGTTTAGGGACTCGTGTACAGCAGAGCAAGGAACTGCAGACAGGAGGCTTTGAATGTGGACTCTGAGTATATATAGCATCATATACAGGCAGGAGCATCCCACAACACAAGCCAGCTCCCAGAGGACAAATGGTAACTTCATAGAACACATAGTAACCAGGGTATAGTAATAATGTGTTTAGGAAACATCCTTTTGCACTTTCTTGGCAAATGGTTTGGTTATAACTACATATGGGATGGGGAAGCCACAAAAGTTTTGGGTGATATGAAAGACTGTATGCCTAAACTATCCACTGTTTTACCCAGTTTGCTTAGTTCATAAACCAGAGAAATGTCACATATATAACAGCTCAAGATGACATGTTTTCACATGGGCAGAAAGACTTGACTGACTGATTTGTCCAAAAGCTTCTGTACCCAGTGCCATGCTTAGATTTGACTCTTAAATACCTCAGATATTTGCCAACAAAAACTGGGGACAGGACAAGTGATGTTACTTCTGTTGCATTCAGATGCACACACACAAAAAAAAGCAGCTAAGTTATGCTTTTTGCCTCTGGTCTTCTTATTTTGCCCCATTTCTTATTACATTAGCAAGTTTACTATAAGATAAAGTGCTTATTTTCCTCATTTTCATCCACTTTCTCCCCTTGCTTCTCTCCACAGTTATTTTATCCATTAAAACACAAAGAATTTTTTATGTTTTTACAAATTATTTTTCTTTTAAAATTTTGATGATACAAGGACACCAGAAGTTTTAGAAATCAAATTGCAGTATATTCAGGTGTAGCTGCTTGCACAACAGAGCTTCTATTTTTGGACATTTATCCTCTCTATCCAAGCCTTTAAGCTTTGCTTACATACTCTAATCCTGTTGTGCTTCTCAGGCACCAGTAGCAAAGCAGAAATCATTAGGTGGTAATACGTTATCAATCGTCAAAAAAGACAACTTGCAAATTCACGTGCTCAAACTTCAGATCTGATTCCTTCAATCTTCAGCAAATTCAAACAATGAACGGCACAGCACAAGTCTAAGTATTTTAATGGCAGCTTTTAAATCACAAAATGCTCAGAAAGGAATATGGTTCCATTGCCAAGAACTTCGTCCTGCTGAATCTGAAGACATCTCAGAAATTTTCTCCAAGTGATTGTTGTTAAACTCTCAAACTACAAATCTAAGGCTACATCTACATTAGCAAGCATGTGGCCTGATAATGGTGGATTTATAGGGTGAAAAAATGGTGGTGAGTGTCTGATGTGCAGATGACACATGCTTCAAGGGAATTTACTTCAGGCTAGTTTTATAGCTTCAATCTGGGCCTGTGAATTGAATATGTAGAAATAATTGGAAAGCATTAAGAGCAACAGTGGAGCATGTTATCTGGTTTCTTTTAATCTGAAAGGAAACCAGTTTATGTACTTGGAGATTGCTCTGTGCTGTGACCCAAAGTGTGGTAAGTGGCAATGATCAGAGGATCACTAATGTAGCTACATCCTAGCTACTTGTCAATCTGATCTACCAGAAGGTTCAAATTTATGTTTCCTAAGAAAATGACTAGCAAATTTAATTGGAATAGTTATATTTATGGTCATTAAGAAATCTCAGTCATAACAGGACTTGTCTCTGAATTGCCAGAATTTTCCTGTTCCATTGTATGGCCAATTTAATCTAAAAAAAATTGGAAATTTCAGTATGTCCTTGCAAAATTCCTCTATATATCAAACCTAAAGACTGAGGACTAGGGAGAGAATTTGAGCCAAGTCATGGTTCATAACTTGATCTTGAGACTGTTCCAGTAACACCACCCTGCCTCACGCCAGTTTGATTTAGAGATAGGCTTTGTGCCCAGTATCTATTTTTGCATATAATTACAGATTTAATGTTTGTAATATGGTCTTTGTAGGAGGAACTGTCTGAGGAACCTTCAAACTACACCAAAAGTCTGAATAGCTGCTTAGGTTGAGACTCAAATGCTTAAAAAAAAAAAGACAGAGAAAGTGAAGATAATAGATTAATACAGCTCAAGCACGCTCACGCTCCTTATCTGCTGCAATACTGGCCCTTGGTCAGAGCAGGAAGCTGTCCTCTATACAGACGTGCACGCAATGTTTAGATATGGAAGTGGTGGGCTGAGATTAGGATCACAATAAAACAGGCTTGATTTCAGCATGTAATGAGAGGATTATTGGCTATACCTCAGAGATGTGTTTTCTTTTTGTACTCCTCCTCCAATGTCTTATGGATTGTTGAAAAACAGGAATTGACCCTGCTAGTCAGCAGGACTGATTCCGCAACTACTTTTGCTCCCCTGCTTCCTCCAGCCTCAGAAATCTTTAGCCATGCCATACAGGCTTGTCCTGAATAACAAACCAATACAACTGGCAAGTTTCTGTACAAGATCCACAGAAAATAGACAAGCAACTATCAGTTTCAGACACAGAGATGCAATGATTACAGCATTAATTACACCTTTATATATGCCTGTATATTTTTGTGGAAGATTGCTCTGATGATAAAACGGGCACTACATTTCAAAGTCATTCAATAAACACTTAAGAATTACCCTAAAAAAAGCTAAACTTTTGCCTCAGAAATTACTCACAGAGGAGACTTCTGCATTATCCTGATCACAAACTGCATCAACTAAGATAATATAGAAGATCATAGTGCTGCAATTCTTAGAACTGAAATTGAGACCAGTGCCGACTTTGCTCTCATGTTTCTGAGTGATACAGCTTGGCTGTAATAATTGCCATTATTACTGTACACTGTATACTGTTCAGTTTAGCTGCAAATGATATTCTTCCATATCCTTTTTTTAAGAAATTATGTTTTATAGCAAAGCCAGCATATATTCTCACCCAAGCCAACTTTTAAGATTGATGCTCTGCTCTTATTTGGAAAAGAAGATGGATTTTTCTTTAAAATGAAATATTTTTCATAAAGTCTTTCGCTTCAGGCTGCTGCTATGACAGAAAAAAATGGACTTCTTTCACACCAGATCTTTTAGAGAAAATTGCTGGTGCACTGTACAAGCACAGGGAAATAGGCCACGCAGCTGAGAACTGCTTTTGAACTGAGCCATGTAAACTGTTTCTCAGTTGCAGGACTTGGGATTGCTCTTAACAGAGTCCAGGGAGCAAGTGGCTAGGCTTTTACATCACCAAGAATTGGGTGAGACCAAGATATAATGTCAGCCTGCCGTGCACCCCACTTCTAGGACAAGAAAATCTGGCTATGTAAGCCAAAGGATAGCTGCAGTGCAGTACAGACAGGTCTCTGGACTAAGTAGGGTGCTAGGCACTCCATGACGGCACACAGTCTAAACACAATGAAAAAAAAAAAACAACATTTTAGGAGCTGCACCTAGTAGGAATGTAAAAACTGGGTGGGGAAATGTCCATGTAAAGCTCTAACCTTTCCCAGAGGAAAAGCAGGGTATGGAGAATAAGTGAAGGAATGTAAAACCAGGAGAAATATAAAAAAATTATTTACCTCCCAGAGCAGTAAATGCTTGAAGTGTACACAATTGGGCGCAAGGGCTCACACTTGGCAAACTAAGTCAGTGAAATGCTCCAAGCCAGCAGTCTTCTGAAAGAAAAGACACCTCTTTGTGCCACTCTCCTCGTTTGTAATCGTCTTCCTGACAAGCACATGGTCTCCCAGATGTGGTGCAGCTACCATCCATGTTCCTCAGCAGCTGCCTTGCAGGAGCCTCTACAGGACTGAGTGTTGCTGAAGCCCAGCAGCTGCCTTGCCCCACTCCCTTCTGATGCCATTTCCAGTCCCCAGACCACAAGGAACCACTTCACACAAACCGCAAGCAAGGAGAAGATTGTACTACAAAGGCAGTGCTCCTAATGCTGCAAGGGTAATGGCAGAAGAAGGGATTGTAAAATCAGAGCAAGTTTGGTATTTTGCAGGTGGTGAAAGACCTCTACCACTTACTCCCTTCTTGAAAATGTTAACTGAAGAGTTTTGCTTTCACAGTATTTGGTGTTTTCTCTTTCCATCTCTCTTACCAATAAATAAATGCCATGGGGAAACATAGGCGAGGTTTTCTTCTTACTTTGAAACCTAGAAGAGCCCAACCTTTTTAGTTTTAAAAGTTTATACAAAGCATCAGACTAGCTCAACTACTTGACAGCTGCCACCCATATGACTATGACAATGCAACATGGCCAAGGACAGCTGTGGTCACAGACCACTAATGGCATGTTATAAAAATCCATTTTGCAAAAAAAATATATCTTGTAACAAAATCTTCAGAGCTTATTACATATATGTAGAATATAAGGGCTTAACCAGTGCCCCAAAGGAGTTCATGAAAGATTAAGTGCTGTTTGGTGAGGAAGATGAATGAGTCAGCAACAAACCAGGGATGTGAAAGGATATTCAAGGATCACACATTAGCTGGTATCATAGAAAATGGTTTCATTCCCCCATATAGCAGAATGGCACTTTTTCCTTTTGTTTTCCCTGTCACAAAACCCTTTTCTTTCACCTAACTAAAAGTAGCTGCGCATTAACAACTTGATCAAATGAAGGTCAGAGGTGACATTAAGAACTTATTCGCAAGTCATGCTTGGAGCTAGTAGAAAAACTAAAAGGATTTGAAAGAAGTCAAACAACAAACATCTGTGAAGATTATTTGGCTGTTCTTAAGCAAGAGACAAGTCTCAGGGTGAATGCAGCTACTTCCATTACTGTTAACTGAAGATTCAAACTAATGTGTTACAAACCTTACCAAGCTTGCCTGCTTTACAACTGGATACAGCACTAAAATCACCCCAGACGCACACACAACCCTCCCATTTTTGTGTGCGCATGTGTGGAGATGAGGGTCCTTCACCTGGGATTCATGGAAACAAAGGTTTTTCAGATCTTTTTGACTAACTGAAGTAGTGGTTGACAAGAGCAGATTAAAGCAGGGTGCTGCACAAGGTTTGTCAAATGTGCCCTTTCTAAGAAAGCACGATATGGTAGTTCCAAGAAGCATTTCAGGGAAAGCATAAGGTGAAATGAGCCATGATGCATCAGCTGTCCATTTTAAGGTAAATGAATTCAAATTAGAGGGTGAAAAAGCCTGGGGGAAATAAAAACCTCTTAGGTCCTTAAAGGGTGTTAGATCCTGGATGGACATCTGAGAACATGAGTAGAGAGCTTATGTATGGGATCTGCTCTGTTTCTCTCTTCTTCCCCTCTGATGGCATTCAATATGTTGTATGTCTCTCCCATAAAGAGTTACTTTAGAGATTTTTAAGAGCAGCTGTTCGCATGTGCATGTGCCTTTCCCCTTCCCAAATTCCATAGGCACAGATGGCACGACAGCACAGACAGTACTCAATTAGTGTTGCTTGGCTAAGGTACAAGCCTATTAGGTGAGAAGGAATCCTGCCTCCCAGTCATTGCCCTCAGGCAACATAGCTCTCTCTAAATCACTTGGTTTCAGCTGATTTCAACTTTCCTGGACCACCATTAAGATTCAAAACAAATCAACTGAATGTACAATGGAAGAGTACTGCTCGTGTGCAATGTCTCCAGGAGAACCCTTTCTCTAGCAAGTCCTCTAGTCAAATATGCAGGCTGAAGAGTTTCAAATAAAGTTTCTTCAAACCCCCAGAATGCACATATTTGTGCTTCAGCCATTAGAAGAGCTTCTGCCCTCTAGTAGCTTTCCTGAGCACCCCTGTTGCTGACTGACTTGGCACTCCACAGGACTGTGAAATTCCTCCATTCTCCATTTTAACCTCCATTCTTGGCAAGAGCTGGAATTTGTTTGCAGAAGCAGAAAATTCCATTTTGGCAACAACCCAAGGGCAATTAATGAGAAGTCATCTGAGCTTGGGTCTCAATGCTAGAGAGTCCGAGCAGACGATTTGCCTTGGGTCACAAAAGCATTAGTCCTTCCACACAGTGAAAACTACTACTATGCTTTCTCCTGCTTGACTTTGTCCATTCCTGACCTTACAAACAATTGTGATTTATTGTTATGATTATTCATACCTATTCCAGTGTCTGCTGTTTCATGGACATTATCAGTCAACATCTGTATCCTACATAGTTAATAGGATTCCCCTGCAGGAAAATCCCCCGAAAGGAAACTCATGTCACAGCAACATTAGGGACAAAAAATATTGCATTATTTTAACTGTGCATGTGCATTGCTCTGGTTGGTAACACACACATACAAAGAGTTTCAGAGTTCAAAAAGATGAACATGTCAGTCTTATGATGGGCAGAAGAAGATTTCTATGCCTCATGGAAGGAACAAGTTTTAATGATATATCTTAAGGAATTATTTTTTCCTAACGTTCTATATGATTCAGAGTACAGTAAATTGAATATTTTTAGAAAGAGTTTGTCATAACCCTCCACTGTTTGCTGAAACATAAAGCTTTTCAATCCCGATTTAGAGACATATAAAAAACCCAGAAAAAGACTGTTAGATCATCTGGTCCACCCCTGCCAACCCAGAACTGCTCCCCAAGTTTGCTAGTGGTTTGTCCACTGCAGTACTCAGTGAGTCAGGCAGTGGGACCTAGTGCATCACCTTGGGGAGACTCTTGCACAGTTCAGTAAGACTAGTCAGCTAAGAAATTGTTCCTAATATTGTTTTGAGTAATGATGAGAACAATAGGGTGGATATCTGGCTTACTCTTGTAAGAGCTGTTGCTGGGTTCCCTGCTGCATTTCAGTTTTAATTTTCATCAACTAATCTGCTTTACATTGAACAGATCTGTGTTTTCCTTAAAAGAAATCTCATGCTAGCCCTGTACATCCATCACAGAATAAATAAAATAGATAAATGCTCAAATACTTGACCTACTTGTTCAGACTTTGTGAAGCCTCTGCCAAACTTCCAGTTCTGATGTACATCAAACATCTGAAGGAGGCATTCTCTCTTGCCTCATCACCTAAAACAGTTTGTTCTAGTGTTCTTTTGTTAAATACTAAACTTCAGGAATATTACTATTCTTTGCAAGAGTCAGCCCCTTGAAACCATGTAAGATTTTTATAGATCTGCCAAGACTTGATGATATAGTGGCAGTGGGATTTATTTTTTTTTTTAATAAATCAAGAGTGAAACGTCTGCAATTGAGATAGGCCCAGAACATGGGATCAGGAAAGCTCCAACAGCTGTGAGCACGGACAGTGAGGCTGGGTGACTCTGAACCCACATCTGGATTCAATGTTGGGCTGGTTCCTCTCTTTGAAATGATTTGCACCAAACGCATCAAGCTGAAACATCCATGACCTTTCCAGGGAGGCAAGGATAAGGAGCTTAATGGCTAATGCAAAGATCTGCCTTTTGCAGACTTGGCATTTCCTAAAGAGTCTTTACTGGTGGCGGCATTCATAAAACAGAGTGAAAATTTATAGCCTTGTATTCAAGAAGAATATTGGGTATGTCATTTAATAAATGTTTCATGATGATGTGGTCTTGCGGTAAACAAACAAGTTTCCAATTCAGATACCAATGTCTACAGCATCCCCAAGGCAATTTAACATTTCAACCCTATTTCTTTAGGAAGGGATGTGCATCTATGAGGTTCAGTCATCCCAAGGCACCACCAAGTCTTTATGCATCCATCTATCTGACAGCCCCGGCTGCTGATTCCTGACGGCGCCAACGCAACTGCCCAAATTTTCTTCCTTGAAAACCGGAGGAGCTTCGTGACAGGAGAGCTCAGCTCTGGGGCATCTTCCAGCCACCCGGCCCTGGATCCAGGCCCCGCGATCTGCACCCAGGGGCCATGGTGAATGCGGGGAGGCGCAAAGGAAAACAGCGGGCTCTGCGGTAGGAGCCGGGGGCACTTGAACAGGCAGAGCACACTGACATCTAGTGGGTATTTGGGAAAGTACTTGGTTGTCTCCCCCACCCTCCCATCCTCCTCCCTGCATCGTCTCCTCGACAAAAAAGCACAAAGAAGCGTTTTGTAGCAGGCAGATGACTGAAAAGGACTCTTGAAGACTGCTCCGAGACCCTTGGCTTCACTGCTCCCACTCAGCAATGCATTGCTGTCTGACAAGAGAGCATCCATCCCCAACTTCACATGGTTTTGAGGACAGGCGAAATTCTCATTTCATATTCCTCCTTATCAGTTTGCCTTTCAAGCCCTGACAAGCGGAATTTGCAAGGTATTCCATAAGGGAAGGAAAAGCATAATTCTCATTTTGTTGAGGAGATAAAGTGGTGGGAAATGTCAACTGTGTATACAAAGAACCATAGCTCCTGGGAGGCTTCACTTTTTGCGTTGAGAGCTGTTATGCTCACCGAAGTCCAATCCTGCAACACTGATGATATTGTATTCTCTCATTGAATGTACATATTTAAGAATAAAGGGTTAGCAGAAAAAAACCCTTCATTCCTTGAGGACATTCATCACTATACACATAGTGTTTAACAAGTGCCGATATGGGATTGATCTGCACCACAGTTTTCCACAGAAGCAGCTCCCAAAAGGAGAAAATCAAAAAGATTGCCCTATACCACCAAACTATTTTGCAGCCTTTCTCCTCCTTCTACTATATCCCCATCATGTTCAGCTCTCAGAACATCAAAATAAGTGGAGGGTCTGGAGAAGTATATTTATACTTGCCCAAGCTGTACTGTTTCTGAAGCAGCTTTGCCATTAGGAGAAAGATGATATTCTTGCTTGCCCCACCTCTACTTTGGTTGCAGTTTGCACCTATTTTCCAGGTGCAGTCAAAAAGTCCCTTCTGGGGTCAGAGGGAAAAGACAACTCCAAAGGCCAATCCAACATACCTTCCCTTGCAAAGGGAAGCTGCTCCTTGTAGAATAATGTAGCAAGAGAAAGGGATAAGGAAAAAATAGAGGTAAAATACTTTCGGCTACATTCTCCTAATATGATTTTCTTCCTTAGTTCAGCTGCGTCCCTCCAAGTTCATGTTTCGAAAATCAGGTGGTCTGGTGGTGGACTTGAGAGGGATTGGGATAGGAAAACCAACTATTCATCCTGGTCTGACACTGAAGGCTGAACTTTCATGCTGTAGGTAAAAAAGAGAGTTGATATATGTTAGACTGAAGGGAACCCATATTAGTTGTCATGCCCAGCTGCACTGCTGTCTCCGTCTCAGCGACCACTACTCCAAAGCTCAGAGGTTCCTGGTCTCTAGGAAACCGTAAATAGTCCGCTGAATTTGATGCTCTCATTCCTGCATTGTATCCTACACCAAACAGTTAGGCACACTGTTTTCTGACACCTCTACTCCCATGACAAATTTACAGCTTGGGTCATGTACTACCAGCTGGTCACTGACACAAGACTCCTCCTAAGCAAAGGATCTGCCTACAGCATTTATATGTGGGAAGATGTGTTTCTAATTCCTACTTTCAAGGTCTCCTTCAGCACTGCCCTCTAGTAGTTACTGGGTTTGTCTTCCGCAGCACCTTCTAGTGATCCATGTCAGACGATATGAGAGAGAACTGTTGGCAACCAGCTGACGCAGACAGAAGATCAGCTCTTCACTTAGCATACAGCAGGACAGCCCTACTGGGTGAGTACGTCACTCGCTGCCTGTGGCTTCCCAGCAGCGGGTATACTGTTTCCCCTCGCAACACAGTACGTCTCAGCTCTAATCAAGTGTATGATGGTATTACCCTTTAGTACTTGTAGCCCACCAGGGATTATCACCACCAGCTTCTGTGCTGATGTTTCTGAAGCATGTAGAGGCAAGTTGCTGGGATGTCAGAGAGCTGTACAGAGAGCGTAAGTCACTGCGGTGGAAAACAGGCACTTCTTGTCTTTCCTATTAACTGTGTGGGTGAGAGAGAATGAGTAACAAAGCCTGCTTGTCGTGTTTTTCTAAGCAAGGCATATAAAACTGATTATTTGTAGAATGAAATATATAAGCTTAACCTGTGTATTTGTTCAGGACTTTTTTAATCAGCCAGGGTTTAAAAAAATTCCAGCTCCTGCACCAGCTGAGTTCATAGGAGTACCAGGCTTATTTAGTGCTGTTTCAAACGAGGATTTTCCCCCTCCCCCCCTAATTATTAGTAAGTGGGAACAAATTCAGATAAGGAAGAAGGGAGGGAGAGAGCAAGAGTGATCTTAGGGTGTTATATTTTCACCTAAGAAAAAAACAAGGTCTATTCTAGCCTGCTGTGAACACAGATGGCTGTTTTAACTGTTTGGCATTCTTGTCATTTGTAACTAAATAGCAGTAGCAGATTAAATTTTTTGATACTTTATTGATTTATTGCTTCTAAACAGCTTCCCTTCCATGACTACAGAAGTCAGCATCAGAAGTTTACACTCAATTTTAGGTCCAGCTGTGAAAAACTCTGATTTTTTCAAGAAGAAAATAATAAGCAAAGGGCAGCATCCTGTATATCAAAATAAAAATCAGGCCAAAGATGCACAGATTTGCAAATTTTCATTTTGCAGTAATTGTCACATAATATTTACATTACTTCTGTACAACCTTCAGGTTTTGGGAACATTTATTCGTTCACATCATATGTTGCCAAAAGTCCATAGAGCCTTCCTAGCCTTTGAACCTGTGCAGACAGTTCTGACTAGCAGAAACTGTTTGAAAGGAGCCAGAAAACTGGTTCACACCCTCCTGAATACATGTGGAACACATCTTTGCCAAGCACTAACCTAAACAGAGCCAGCCTGCAATTAAACCCAAGAACTTATCAATTCACAGAGAGCAGAAGCAGGTGCTATGAGTCTGCTACTTCTGCAGTTTTGGTTTGTGCTTCTCTTGTAAGAGTTTTTCCTGCTCTCCTTTAACTGTTAGGGTAAAACTTACCTTTCCAATACACAGCAATGAAATTAGCTGTAATTAGCAAGGGAACTCAAGAACTGAGGATATTAAATTCAAACTCTTGAGCCCTAAAAAACTGCCTACCTTTCTACAGTTATTACAGACGCTAGCAAAGGAGAATAAGGACATCTAACTTATTAAGATCCAGTGGCCTACATTTTTGCTTGAAGGAAATGCTGATGCAGTAACCTGAACCATACGCCATTATTTTCCTAGCTCTTTGCCAGTGCAGTCTATTCAGTATAACATTTTGGTGGTGCATATCACCCAGCTCATCGCTTGCATTCATGCAGCAATGCACCTCAGAGTTGTGGTGGCACGGTGAGACATGCACAAAGCCTTCTCCATTAGAAGTTCCAATTTTTCCTGCCCAGATGAAATTCCACTCACAGGTGTGGGATGTTTATTTGTGAGAGAGGTCTAGAGAGTAGTAATGTGTACTGTATAAAAGGTAAGGCAAAAAGCCTCATATAAGAAGCAAGGAAGATGAGGGAGAATTTAGATACAGGATGAAAATTGTAAAACTGGCTTTAATATTGCTATTATGGTTCCCTGGGAGGGAAAGAATATGTTAACAATTTTATATTTGAGGTAAATACAATACAAAAGTAAGCCTCTGAGCGATTACAATGCCTCTCCTCTCTACTCAGGCTGTGTTTCTTTTTAAAGTAACAACTGAACTTACTTCACAAGTCCTCAATACTTCAAGCAGTACACAATAGCATCTCAGTTCCTGAGTTGTATACTTACTTATATGATTGAAATAGCAAATGTCATCAATAAGGCTGCATTTGTCTATTACAATCATTGTCTGTTAGATCATTGTTCAATATAAACCTACGACCTGGATGTTACTTCTCCCATATATTAATGCAGAGCAATTGGGACCATGTTTGAAATGTACACTGAAGGTTTGCTCCCCTGAGGGTTGTGCCTCATGCCATGGTTTGGTTATGGACCACTTCAACCACAATAAGTTTGAATTTACCAGCCAACTTCAACCAGACTTGAGAGAGCAGAAGCTTCTGAGGATTAAGTTCCTAAGTATTTTATGAAAATAAGCAGCTAGGCAGAGAAAACTGTCCCTATAAATGCTTCCAATGTAAGAAAGGCAACGGCAGAACTGCATTTACTAAACAGCACAGAGACACCACAGGGATGCTCACTGCTCCAGAGGAAACAAGTTTTTTCAGCCCACTTCTTACTAAAATTCGAGTACTTGTGGATCATTATTACAGGCCAGGTGTCCTCTGTAATGTGAGGGCTGGGACCATTCTGGCAGACAGGGGGTCATAAGAGGTGCAGAAATCCAGCTATACAAGAGCCTACCTAGAGCTGTACAGAACATTCAAAGGGAAACAGGTGCTGAACATAGGTGCCAACTCATATGCCAGTTACTCAAAATCCTTACAGCTTCCTAAAAACGAAAAGTATCACAGGTTATTACTTACAACCTCCCGCTCTAAAATTTCCTTGGACTTAGCTTTTTTAAATGCCCCAAAAGAGATGAGCTTTCGGGCAGAGCAGAGCAAAACATTTTCTGTTTCAGGTTCTTCTGGGAAGAGCAAAAATCAAGCATCCAGCAAAAAAGGACCTGAGAACCAAAACCATACTCACATGAGCTTTCAGTCCAGCTTGGCTAGGCTTAGTTGAAGCAGCAACAGCTGGAAGACTGGGGAACTTCAACACCCCTGCTTTCATCAGAGCCCTTACAAGGAGAAGGAAGTAAATGGTATAATTTTTTACACATGTTACACTCTGCCTCTGCTAACTCTCCCTCTGCCAAATACAAAAAGACTGTCTCAATCTGCTTCTCACCACTCTCCTCTGCATTTAAATTCCCAGTGAGGCAGATCTGGGGACTCTCCTCCCCCAGCTTAGCAACCTAAACAGGTTGGGCACCTCTCTTTCCCTGCTTGTAGCCTTGACCTTAAACCTTTGAAGGGTATAAGGTCTATAACAAAATTCTGCAGAGGGCTAACAAGGAAATGCACACAGCACCAAATGAACAACCAGCTGATGCACCAGTAAAGAGGATCACTACTGGTGCCTCCAGGAAAAAGCAGCAGGTCATAGCAGTAGGTGACTCTACTTTGAAGGGCACAGAGGCACCCATCTGTTGACCTGACCCAGTCTCAAGGAAAGTGTGTTGCCTAGCAGGAGCTCAGATCAGGGATGTTGCTGAAAGGCTGCCTGGCCTAGTAAGTCCCGCTGACCATTATCTGTTTCTTGCGGCTCATGCGGGTGCTAGTGACATAGACAGCAGTAGCCTGGAGAACATTAAGAAGGACTACAAAGCCCTAGGAAAGGTGTTAGTGGAGCTCAGATAGTTTTTTCATCGATCCTCCAGGTCAAAGGGTAGGACCTTGAAAAGGCCATGCGGATTTGCAGGTTAATAAATGGTTAGAACAGTGGTGCCATAGTCAGGGGTTTGGTTATTTAGAACATGGGACGCGATTTGGGAGGCCAGGTCTGCTGGAGACTGGTGGAGCTGGTCTGACAAAGAGGGGGAAGAGCTGCTTTGGTAGGAGACTTGCCAGGCTGGTCAAGGCAGCTTTAAACTAGATGTGTTGGGGGAAAGGGGCATCAATCCATCCCAACTCTCCTAGTCAGTTGCCAGAACCTGTAATAAATACTTGGAGCAATGCACAACTATCTCAGCTGCTCCACCCAATGAGTTGGCTTCATTTGGAGCTTGGCTCAGATGCCTCTATACAAAAGCACGTAGCATGGGGAACAAACAAGAGGAGTTAGAGATGTGTGTATGTCTACGGGGATATGATATAATAGGCATCACAGAAACATGGTGGGGTGGCTCTCATGACTGGGGTGTTGGAATGGAAGGTTATAGGCTTTTTAGGAAAGACAGACCAGGCAGACGGAGAGGGGAAGTAGCTATTTATGTCAGTGATAGGCTGGACAGAATGGAACTCTGTCTAGGGACAGATGATCAGTCAACAGAAAGCTTGTGGGTCAGGGTCAAAGGGAGAACAGCAATGGGGGACATTACTGTGGGGATCTGTTACAGGCCGCCTGATCAGGAGGACTCTCTGGATGAAGCTCTCTATAGACAGATAGGAGCAGCCTCACGCTCACAGGCCCTTGTCCTCATGGGGGACTTCAACCGTCCCGATACCTGTTGGAGGGACGGTATGACCCGGCACAAGCAGTCCAGGAGGTTCCTCAGTTGTGCAGAAGGCTCTTGCAAGTAATAGAGGAGCTGACAAGGAGAGATGCCGTGCTTGACTTCATGCTCACCGACAGGGAGGGGCTGGTTGAGAATGTGACGCTCCAGGGCAGCCTTGGCTGTAGCGGTCATGAGATGGTCAAGTTCGAGATCTTCAGGACAGTGAGAAGGGCACAGAGCAAGCTCACTGGCCTGGACTTCAGGAGGGCAGAATTTGGCCTCTTCAGGAACCTGCTTAGTAAGGTTCCGTGGGATAAAGCTGTAGAGGGCAGGGGGGCTCAAGGCTGCTGGTTAATATTCAAGGATCACCTGCTCCAAGCTCAGGAGTGTTGCTAGACTAGAAGGAAATGCAGCAGGAGGGACAGGAGACCTCTATGGATGGATAAGGAGCTGCTGAGGAAACTTAGAGGGGAAAAAAGAAGCTTATGAAAGGTGGAAATGAGAACAGGCGGCCTGGAAAGAGTATAGGTATGTTGTCTGGGAAGCTAGGAACCAGGTCAGGAAAGCTAAGGCCCAGTTAGAATTAAACCTGGCAAGGGATACGAAAGATAGCAGAAAGGCCTTCTATAGGTATGTAGCAAACAAAAGACAGTCTAGGGACAATGTGGGCCCTCTCCGGAAGCTATCAGGAGAACTGGCAACCCTGGATTTGGAGGAGGCTGAGGCTTCTCAATGACTCCTTTGCCTCAGTCTTCACTGGCAAATGCTCTGACCACACCACCCAAGTCTTGGAAGGCAGATGCAGGAGCTGTGAGAATGAAGACCTTAGGCCCACTGTAGGAGAGGATCAGGTTTGAGGTCATCTTAAGAACCTGAATGTGCACACGTCCATGGGACCTGATGAAATCCATCCGCGGCTCCTGATGGAGCTGGCGAATGAAGTTGCTAAGCCACTGTCGATCATATTTGAAAAATCATGGCAGTCAGGTGAAGTTCCTGGTGACTGAAAAAAGGGAAATATAACCTCCATTTTCAAGAAGAGGAAAATGGATGACCCTGGGAACCACAGACCAGTCAGTCTCATCTCTGTGCCTGGCAAAATCTTGGAGCAGATTCTTCTGGAAAGCATGCTAAGGCACATGAATAACAAGGTGGTTGGTGACAGCCAACATGGCTTCACTGAGGGGAAATCATGTCTGACCAATTTGGTGGACTTCTATGATGGGGCTACAGAACTGATGGATGGGGCAAAGCAGTTGACATCATCTGCCTGGACTTGTGCAAAGCATTCGACACTGTCCCCCATGACATCCTTGTCTCTAAACTGGAGAGACATCAATTTGATGGATGGACCACTCAGTGGATAAAGAACTGGCTGGATGACCGCATGCAAAAAGTTGTGGTCAACGGCTCAGTGTCCAGTTGGAGACCAGTAATGAGTGGTGTCCTTCAAGGGTCAGTGTTGAGACCAATCTTGTTCAACATCTTTGTCAGTGGCATGGACAGTGGGATTTAGTGCGCCCTCCGCAAGTTTGCCGATGAAACTAAGTTATGTGGTTCAATTGACACGCTGGAGAGAAGGAATGCCATCCAGAGGGACCTTGACATGCTTGAGAGGTGGGCCGATGCCAACCTCATTAGGTTCAACCATGCCAAGTGCAAGGTCCTACACCTGGATCAGGGCAATCCCAGACACAGCTACAGGTTGGGCAGAGAAGAGATTCAGAGCAGCCCGCGGAGAAGGACTTGGGGGTGTTGGTTGATGAGAAACTCAATACGAGCCGGCTGCAGTGTGTGCTCACAGCCCAGAAATCAACCATATACTGGGCTGCATCAAAAGAAGCGTGACCAGCAGGTCAAAGGAGGTGATCCTGCACCTCTACTCTGCTGTTACGAGACCCCACCTGCAGTATTTTATATACTTCTGGTGTCCTCAACGTAAGAAGGACAGGGAGCTGATGGAGCGAGTCCAGAGTAGGGCCATGAGGATGATAAGGGCTTGAGCACTTCCATAAGAAGAAAGGCTGAGAAAGTTGGGGCTGTTCAGTCTGGAGAAAAGAAGGCTGCGTGGAGACCTCATAGCAGCTTTTCAGAATCTGAAGGGGGCCTACAAGGATGCTGGGGTGTGACTATTCATTAGGGACTGTAGTGATAGTACAAGGGTAACAGGTTAAAACTTAAACAGGGGAAATTATTTACCGTAAGGGTGGTGAGGCACTGGAATGGGTTGCCCAAGGAAGCTGTGAATG
>JANHGB010008660.1:0-28587 GCA_026283785.1 Coracopsis vasa
TTAGTATGCGCCGCTGCAAGAAATACATCTGCAAGCATGACGTGATATCTGTGGGTGCAGGAGTATCATTTTAGGAATTCCAATGCCACTACTGAGTTGACAGACCTTGTTACAGTGCTACTTTGTCCTGATTCTTCCAGATGACAGATTTAACCTG
This sequence comes from Coracopsis vasa, assembly GCA_026283785.1. NCBI lineage: Eukaryota > Metazoa > Chordata > Aves > Psittaciformes > Psittacidae > Coracopsis > Coracopsis vasa. The sequence continues at coordinate 158 of JANHGB010008660.1, forward strand.
CCTGTTCCTTGCACTGAAGTACTTCAAATCACCCACTCTACCTTTCTACTTCCCTAAACATGCAGTACAGAAAGAGAGGCTGCATCTATGCACGGTATTTGAGAGGAGGGTTGAGCTGACTGGTGACTTGCTGATTTGTTTTCTATTTCTCTTCTAACTCGCAGGCTTCACCTCTTTCTTTTCTTTTTTTTTTTTTTTTTTCTTTTTCTTTTAATTGTTCTTTTGAGCAAGTGAGAGTTGAACTGATGTTGGCAGCTATTGAGCATGCATGGTATTGACTCAGTGGATTATATACCTAGTTAGGGTGACTTCTTTCATCTGAGCATGGAAAGCGGGATAGGGTATTGCCAATCAGTGATAGTTCTGTAACAGAAGCAAGGCTTAATGGAATTGTATTTGTTTTTTGTTAGAAACACCAAATTTGCTGAGGGTCACCATAGCTCTCAAAATTCAGAGGGTGAGGGTTCACATCTCAAACTTCAGGGTAAGGATTCGTGGGTAATGGGGTATTACAAAGAGATTCATATTACATAACACCTAACCTGGAGTGCAGCAAAACTGATTTCATTAATTCAAAGCAAAACAAAACAAAATCCCAAAAAACTTTGTCTTCCAGTAGTACTTTTCTGCTATTAATTTTCACCCTTTGCAAAGATACCAGTAGGATACACAGTTAATTCAGTCCTGCCCATCTGCTGGTTCCTGTTTTGGCTAATGCATTGAAAATTTACTTCTGTATGATTCATTCTAGGATGCTATTTATTAATGGATTAAGAATGTCCTTTTGAAGTGAACAGCATGTATGCAGCAAACCATTTTGTTCAATTTAAATGAAAAGAATGAAAGAAGTGCTGTCAGCCTAGTTCTTTGAAGATGTTTGGATTCAAACATTCGGTTTGAGGTATTGCTGTAATTTTTTTTTTTTTTTTTTTTTTTTAATAAAATGCCCTTGAAATCAAACAAATTTTAAGGGTTTTCTTTTACCTTTTTATATGAAGGTTCTCTTCTTCAAAGACAAAACTACCTGAGGGACAGGTAATGCTTGTTGTGCACAGTCGCATGGTCCTGCTACATCAGCACAGTCTCTGTTGCTCTCTGCTGTAGCGCCAATACAGCCATGGGAGCCTGTTCTGCTGCTTTGCCCAGAGGGCAGAGGTGGCTCTGCCTGTATTCATGCTCTGCCCACCAGGATGGATGCGCAGCTGTGGCAGCTGCCTCTCTAGTCTGTGCTAGTAGGGAGGTTTCTGGGCAAGTTTTGAGATAGGTGTTCCTGGAAGGAAACCTCATGGTTTGCTGCTGCTGAAAATCCTCTGAAGACAAGAGAGATGTATCCTGGGCTCCCATCTGCCTCTGTGGCAGAGAGGATAGTGCTAGAGCTTACCTGTAAGTGTTGGCACAGACCTGGGAGGTCTCTGTTGCTGCAGCTTGTGAAAGGTGGCAGCATCTGTAGTTTTGGATTGGTCGATTGGTAGGTAGCTCTTACTTGCTTTCAGCGTATCGTGGGAATTTTCACTGGTCATTGTGAGAGGACAAGTAATGTGTCAGAGCACCAGTAGTCTCCCAGGTTTATTTGGCTGGCAGACTTCTTGTATAAATCCAGTTGGTCCAAATAAATAATTAGAATAGGAATAGTATAAATCCTGTTGTATGCACTGAGGCCAAGAACTACTTTCTGATCTTCTGTAACGGTCACCAGTCCCAAATGGTATTTCACACTCCTCTTAGTTCCCACTAGGTGATCATGGTGACTGGAACCATGACAAAGGAATGAGAATAGAAACAGCAACAGCATGAGGGAAAAACATTTCAGTGGAGCTTTGTTTAGCCTCAAGTTTTCTATTAACAAGCTATGTTGTGTACTTGGCAGAGGCATTCAGAGTGCAATGGAAAGCATTGAAAAACAAGTTGGTGTAAGTAGAACAATAACAATGGATTTCATATGAGTGGAAGTTTCCTTTTCGTAATGAAATGTGGGATTTGTGTGCACTGGCTTGAAAAAGGCATGAGAAATCTAAGGGAAAGGACTGAGAGGAGGTTGTCCTCCCCCCTAGGCTTGTATTTGCTTCAGTGCCTAAATCAATCCTTCTGGGAAGAGCATGGAGGCTAGGGATGACTTCTGTAATGCGCTTTACTTTGTGCATGTATCTCCCAGCTACATGGCATAGTGATTGTTCAAAAGCATAACTGTTATTACAGCTATGCATTATTCACAAAGAGAAAAAAAGTGTTAATTATTTCTGCTTGATAACATTCAGTGTTAACCTGCTGTTGTAATAATTCCCTCCCCTTCTCCTCCTCCTGAATTTCTGGAAGGATTTTATTTCTTTTTCTGAGGAAATAGATCATTTCTAGTGATGAAATTGCAGTTCTTTACTGCATTACTTTTCAAAAAGGCTGGCTGCAAATGCTACAGCTGAAAAAATTTTGTGGCAAAGAACTATTCATTTCTTTTAGCTGTATAAAATTAGAGATGCAAACAGTATGTTTAGCCTGCTGTGTAAAGAAATAATTGATAGATTAGATTTAATCACTAAAGAAAAAGGCAGTGCTATGAGTGTAACCCCCACCCCAACCCTAAAAAAGATAATACAGAGTGAAAATACAAGACAATTTGGGGAATACTCAATACTATTTTCACTGTGATACTCCATCAATATAAATAAGCTAAAAATGAAGATTTAAGATGGAAATTTTTATCAGTCCTTAGAAATACAAGGCAAAGGGCGTAGAGCCAGCATCTAACAATGAAGAAGTGGAAAGAATAGAAATGAACCAATTCTGAATGCACTGGCTACCTAACAGTCTTTTCTTGATTTCGTATTTTGCCTTGCTGTATCAGAAAATATTTTGATTTATCTCCATGGAAAGCTTCATTAAAAATGTTTAATTTTTCTTTACCAAAACTGCTTTCTCTATCATCTGCTCCCAAGTGGAAAATTCATTTCATGTTCATCAAAAGATGGTTATGAATGGAATGGCATTGCTGAGCATAGTCAACTTTAGGGAGGTTCAGTGTCAATGACGATGTGGGAGATGAGCTGTGGTCTGCTGGATCAGCTGTGGCTTGAGTAGGCCGTCTGTGTTTGCATCTCTTCGCTTTCTGTGAGCAAAGAAGTCTGCACACATCTTTGTGCAACTTCCCCTGCCTAGTTGTAGCTGAAGCATTCACCCAGCAAGTGAAGCTGTTGCATAAGTGGTAGTTTGCCATTAGCTGTCAAAACAGATACAAGACTATTTACACCAGCACTTCAAAGCTACGATGAAAGAGCTCTGTTTCTAATTCAGACATGAGGCACACGGGCTTCTTATATTTGCTCAGTATTCCCAATTCACCGTTAGACTGTGGCTGCTCTGTGCAATCTGTTTTGATCTGCTCCCATCTGCTCCAATCTGATGTTTTTTTCTGAAAAATGAAGCTGGCGGTGTGTGATTGTTGCAAAGGCAATCAATTATTGAAGCCGTAAAAGTGTTCTCCCTTGTAGAGATGAAGTGTGCTCCTACCAGTCTGCTGCATTTCTTCCACACCTTGACATTGTGCAGGTAAACTACACCATGGGCTATTGGCACAGACTTAAACTGGTACTAATAAAGCAGCTCCAGCAGATCTGCCATTGTATGTAAGGACAAAATCCCTACTGTATTTCTTGTTTTGTGAGGGGACTTTGTTAGTAGGAGCAGGTGATGCATGACTGGCTGGAAAATGGTATTGGGTAAATAGTTGTAAGTGGCCAAGTGTGAAAGAGGACAGATACTGATCTGGAGTTCCTCAGCAGTCTGTCCTGGTCTGGTACTCCTCAGTACTTTGGAGTTTTTTGTTTTGTTTTGTTTTGTTTTTCTTGGGAGTTTGTTTGTCTGTTTTGGGTTTTTTTTTGGGGTGGTGGGGGGTGTATGTGAATGGCCTGAATGAAGGAATAGAGAGTGTACTTAAAATAGCACGTAATACCAAACTGGAGGAAATAGAATTCCAAAGAAACATTATGAATTGCAGAAAGCTTCCCCCGTGCCCCTCCCAGACATTCAGTTGTACTGGTACAGCACATCTAACAGACAGAAGTGTAAAAAACAGAATCTATGCAGACATGAGGTACAGAATAGCTCTTCAGAAGAGAATGCTGGGAGTTACTATGCTCTGTTCACTTGAACCTCAATGCCAGCCACATCAAGCTTTTGTGAAAAATGTTAACTCTGCTAGGATATACGAGGAAGATTTATTTGTCTGCAAGACAGGAGGAATCATCCCCCCACTGTGCTTGTTATGCTGCCAGGTGCAGCCTGGCGTATTGCAGCTAGTTGAGGCTTCAGTCTTACAGCAGGTTGCAAAACAGGCAAAAGTAGCCTGGGGAAAAGCAAAGACTGATCAGAGGTAGATTAAATACGGTCTTGGAGACCCTAAAAGAACTGTGTTTGCATAGGCCTACAAATATAAAATTAAAGAGAGAGATTTGGTGGTGACATCAGCTTTCAGATGCAAGAGAGACCTATGGAGCACCAGGTAATGATCTGCTCTGTTCCCCTTCTCTAGGAACAAGAAGCAATGCACTAGAGTTACTGCAGGAACGATGTGGCCAGAGGAAACATCCTAGTGATAAAATAGTTGCTTTTTTTTTTTTTTTTTAAAAAAATAAAGGCTTTTGGTTCATGCTATGGACACTGGGCCAGAAATAACAAAATCATCCCAGAACAGCCCAGGTTGGAAGGGAGCTTGAAAGGTAATCTGCTCCAAGCTTTTATGGGAAAGGAGGCCTAGATGAGATTTTCTAGCTCCCTGTCTGGGGAGGTTGTTCCAGTGAATGATTGTCCTGAATGTAAAAAAAAAAAAAAAGGTGAAAATCATGATGTAGGTCTATGTTATGAACCTGTGACTTGCTGTTTTAGAGGAAGGGTTGAAAAAACCTCAACATCTTCATTTATAAAAAGAAGATGGTATTTTCTGGTTTGGGGGAGGTAGGATCATTTTGTGTAGTAGAGACTTAGAATTTTTTGCTTTTCATTGCTGTCTTAAGGAATAAAATTTTCTGCCAGCAAAATGTGGCAAAGCCCATTGGAAGGGAAAGCATCCACATGTTGCTGCATTAGGCTTCAGATCTAAGTATGGTAGACCCTGAATGTTTCCATGTACTTTAGCAGTAGTTTAGACTTTCAGCAGGTATATTTTGAGAATACCAGTACCTGCTACCAGATATAAATAAATACTGCTTACTTCTACCTTTCAAGTCTCCATATTAATAAATACTGTATTCCCCTGGATTAAAATTATACTTTGTTCTTCCGACATAGCAATTACAGCAGGTACATGTGAATCTTCATTTATTATTGTCCAACTTCAGGCTTTGTAAAAAATTAATGTTTTAGAAAGCTGCTTACATAAACCATTCTTTTAATAAAGCTGGCCCAATGAGAAGTTAGTGGTGAAAAGCGGTTAAATGATACTGTTAGGCAGAGATGACAAAGATGTATCGAACTGTTCTAAGAAAAATGCTGATTAATGCTATTTAGCTGTAAACTTACTGAAGTTTAGATGTTGCTCTTGTGATCTTTATGGGACCAGTGCCTTAACTTTCAAGGAGTGATTAAGTGCCACAGCATGCAGGGTTCTATGTGAATTGTCTTCAGACTAATATTCACCTAAATAAGTAATTTCCCAAGTTATGAATATGAGAAATATTTTTGCTATGATTATGAATCATAGAATAGTTAGGATTGGAGAGGACTTTAAGATCATCTAGTTCCAACCCCCCTGCCATGGGCAGGGACACCTCCCACTAAACCATGTCACCCATGGCTCTGTCCAACCTGACCTTGAACACCACCAGGGATGGAGCATTCACAACTTCCTTGGGCAACCCCTTCCAGTGCCTCACCACCCTCACAGTAAAGAACTTCCTCCTTATATCTAACCTGAATTTCCCCTGTTTGAGTTTGAACCCATTGCCCGTTGTCCTACCACTACAGTCCCTAATGAAGAGTCCCTCCCCAGCATCCTTACAGGCCTCCTTCGGATACTGGAAGGCTGCTTTCCAGTTCCATAATTAAAGCAATGCTGTATTGGCAGCATCCACCCAGTGATTCATCCTTATTTGTGACAGAATGCTTCAGGCTGCCTCTGGGAGGGAATTTGGAGAGTAGAGTCAGAATGAAACTCATGACCATAAGGAGGTCCTATGGATTGATGGGCTTGCAAACAAGCTGTTGGTTAATTGGATGGTGGATGCATCTGTGGAAGCTGGAGGCCTTTTTATACAGAAACTTGAGTAGTTATCACTTCAAGGGAAGATGGAAAAGTGAAATGTGTCTGTGCTTTGAAAGTTAAGGTGCCTAAAGTTTGATTCTGATCTATGTCAAATGTAACTGACCGTGTATATGTATCTTCACAGTTTTACCTCATTGCTGCATCATCAGTGTCTAATATTCAGGTTCACAACTTCCATTAACCACTTGCAAAGCATTGGACAGTTCTTCTGCTGTTAACTGAGCAAAACCTCAGGTGCTTGCTGTATTCTTTACAGAATGTGGCAGGGTGAGCCATTGAAGGCAAAAGGATGGAAGGGCAAGTTAGCAATGGAAATGAGGGATCTGCATTACGAAGGAGTTGGGACATCTCTGCATTATTTCAAGGAGTGTGTCCTGGGGGCTGGTCTGCTCTGGGCAGCGAGAGTCTCTCCGGGAACATTGAAAGAGTCTGAAATGCCCTAGTGTGTCTCTGCACTGGGATTAGTGACATTTTGTGTGCCGCTGCAGCATAACTGTGCGGTTGCTGAACCAGAGCTCAGGATTGCACCAAGCCATGCAGCATAATGCTCCCTGTATGCTGCTGTCTTGGAGAGCTTTACTGTTTACCTTTGTTTCTATTGCTGGGTTTTTGTTATGTCCAGATGTTATGAACCAGACTAGCACTTTAATAAAAAGTAGTAAGTTTTGGAGTGTGGTGTCAGACCTTGATGAAGCAGAGGCCAGGACTGAGTCCAACAGGCCGTCACTGTGCACTTTCCTTGCTTTCCAGGCACTTCACACCCAGGGCCTACCTTGGTTACACTGCGCACAGGTCAGTGCTGTGGTGCTGACTACTTTCCTCTCCTTTTTGCCTTTTAGTTTCCCATTTGTCACAAATGCTTTTTACCCTTGTGTATGGGTAGGTCACAGGGTGTTCTTGATGTTTTTGTGTCAGCAGAGCTCCCTCACAGAGGTGCACAGGGGAGAATTTTCTGCCGGTGCCAGGCTGTTGTGCACTTTTACTGCCAATGCCAGTAAGAATGCTAACCTGACCCCCATAAAAGCAGAGAATTTAAGTCGCTCGCCATTTTGAGAATCCCCTCATAGTGAGGGAGGAAATACTAATGAATGTTGCTGCCATATTCCCTGGCCTCAAGAATGGTGCAGCTGAGATTGTTTCAGAGGGTTCCCACACATTCCTAAAAACAAGGTAAAATCAAATAAAAGATATATAAATAGGTTTTTAACTCAAGATGCTTATCTGAGTCTTAGGAATAATTCTAAAATTGAGTTGGTACTAGGAACTTTCTTAGTGTAATACCTGAAGAAAATAAATTCTGAGTTGTATTCCCCCCCAACTCCCACCTTCCCTGTGTGAAGCCTGTAGAAATAGTTAATGTTTTGCTTGGATGATTCCCAACCTCCTTGTGAGCAATATTTGAAAAATACTTTTAAACATTCATGACTCACGAGGGCTGCATGGGCAGGTATGACTTGAGTTGGTCTGAGTTTTTTTGAGAAGTTCTTGCTTGTTTTACTTAATACCTCTCAGCTTCTGATATTTGTGTTTTGCTAGGCTTAACGTATTAGACTCCTTTTGCAACTGCTTCGTTGATGTTTTTTTTAAGCTTTCTGCTCTACTGTTCAGAACTGCTTCTCTTCCTCTCCCCCTTTTTTATGTATTGAATTAGACAAACTATGAATTCCTTTCTGACTAAAAGAAAGATCTAAGAGTTAGAAGATACCAGATGGTGGCACTGGTCTTTCACATCTGACAAGTCTGGATCATGCAGTGAAACACAAGAAGTTTTATGCAAGTTGTGCTGCATGCCATCCTAATTTTTTCTGATATAAGCTGCACAGCTGGAATGAGGAGGGTGACATGCTTTTATGCTTATCTTTAGAGAGTGCCTAAAGAAGGTGAGATGTGTATCTAAGGGAGTAGAAAGGATAAGCCATGGCAATCTCTGAGCATTAGTAATACTGTTACTTTCTGTGTTTGTATCATGCCATTACATTTCATTACACTTCATTTGAAATGTAGTTTTGATGCCAGCTGAGCTGTGCCAGCTTATACTAGAAGAAGCTGTAGTTGTGAGTCTTAAAATCAGACAGGTACCTTAGATTCTGAGTCTGAAAATATTACCTGTTACAACCCTGAGGCTCACACAGCATTGTCCTGTGCTACATGCAAACAGGACAACAGAAAATTTGCTGACCATCTGTGCTCCTCTGTAATCTGCAGAGCAAGCCTTCACACGGGGAAATGTCCCAACACTGCAAAAGAGGCAGGAGATTGGACCTGCAGCCTTGGGTTTCATCCACGACAGGAAGTGGACTCCCTAAGGTGTGTTTCTTAATGATGCTGTCAACACATTAGTCTTGAGGCAGTTAAAATCCTGGTGACCTTACTAAAAGCAAGGTGAATTAGAGAAGTTCAGACATAGTGCCCTGTTTGATTTGAAGTTAACTGCCTTCCAAAGCCACCTGTGACCATTGTTTCAGGGTGTTTCTTTATTTTAAATATGTCTTGAATAAAGCAATGGTGAATGTTTTCAAGTCACGATAGTCCCTGTATGTAGTGCATTCCATGGCTACTGAAAGGAAAAAAGGAAGTTGAAAGGCAGTTGACTTCATATAGCATGCACTCTGTCTTCACATATCTCTAGTAAATTTAGGGTTCCTTTCTATGCAAGGTTTTGTCCACATCTGTTCTGTCATAGCTCTAGTGCCTAGTTCAGTTTTATAATTAAGCTTTGACCCTCACTCTGAAATCAGAAATTTTTCTTTGAATTACTGAACTGAGATTTTGCCTTTTCTTTGGTATTAAGTCAAGCTGCTTTTTCTAGTCTTGAAAAAATGAGAAAAGCTCCCATTTGTCCCATAAGGACAAATTGTTACATACAAAGTAACAAAGTTACAAATTACTTACAAAGTTGTTACTTTCATATTGATGACTGTAAGAGAAACCAGCAAAAAATAAATTGATGTAATAACCAATGAGTATGTTCTTATTCAGTGGGAAAGTTGGCTGTTGAATGTGTGCTAAGAAAGGTTGGTGGCTTTTTAATTAAATATGTTTCAAAGTTTCAGTCTGAAGGAAGTATAGACCATGGATCAAAATAGAGCCTGAAAGTTGCAGTGTGAAATTGTAGGATGTCTGTGTAAATAGTGTGTGCTTTTCAAGTGACAGAATTTAATAGCAGCTATTACACATTTTCTGCTTTCTTAGCAGCAGCTGGCATTCTGTAGAGCCAAGCCTTTATCGAACACTTGAAAAATACTTTTTCCACTTTTACCATATTTTTACAATTTACTTTCCTTTTGTCCCTTCACATGACCTCGGCTGTGAGCAGTTAGGAGAAGGAACATTATGCGGCTTGTTGAAAGCTGGGGTCCTGACAAATGGCACTGGTTTGCAATATAAGTTGTATCGGTAGCGAATTGAACTCTTTGGCCTGAAGTAATATTTAACGGCTTACAATTCTTTAGTTGTTTGGTTTTGTTTCTTCTTGCAGGGAAATGCAGTCTGCATTTCATGTCAGCTCCTAAGCTGATCATGTGCTAGGAGCTGCCCTTCTGATTTCAGTTACAGCCCTTTCATAACCAGAAACTTGTAAAAGTAAGACCTGTGGTTACTCTTTTTCATGTTAGTTGAGGTATTTAAACTGTTTTGGGAATGCACAGGTATTGCATCATCTTATTGCTCTTGTGTTGCGTAGGATACGTAAGGATCAAAATGAGTATAAATGAAACCAAGGAACTTTGATTGTGGCTTACTACTTGAATAAAATTAGAGTTACTGCTTTCATTCTCCATTGTTGATTCAGACTGTTAGCGGTTACTTTGGAGACACAGGTGGTCAGGTGTGGTGCAGGGAAAAGCAAGCGTAACATCATTCTTTCAAAATGGGGGGAAGAATCCTGGAATGTTGAATGTTACGTGCTTAAACTGGAAGTATTTCTCTTTGTCAGTACTGATAAAATGAGGAGACAAGTTGTAGCCCATACTCACACAGTTTGTGGTTGGTAAACTCATCTGGCTTCCTTCTAAGCAGTAAAAATAGGACTTCATTACAGGAGAAGCAGAGGCAGTAAGTTTAGTGAAGCTTTTGACATCCCATGTAAGATTCTCTAAAACCAGCAGCGGTAAATTGGAAATACCCATGAAGTAACTACAGCTAGATACAGCTTTGGCTGAAGACTGCTAAATGTTTTGGTATATGACCCAGCTGGCAAGTCTGTAGGGTAGTAGAACAGATGGATTAAGAGTGTGACTGATGGGAAAAATTGTCCAGAGAAATAAAGACAGAAGGTGGTAGAGTGATTGGGTGGGGAGAGGATGCCCAAAATGGATTTTGAAAGCAGAACAGTCTTATTTGTTCCAGCTATCTGTACTGGTTAGAACAAAAAGCTAAAAAGCCAGATTTCAGCAAGAAAGGTGCAAGGTAGGAGCTAAGAACTTCCTTAGCAGTAAGACAGCACAAGAAACAATGCCTATGAAGGTTTATGCTCCCCACTGTCAGAAATCATCAAGGCTAAATAAAAGCTGTCAGGACACAGAGGCTGTAATACTGGCTTCTAGGGAAATCACTAGTGCAGCAAAACCCAGAGATTTAGGAGGTTTTCTCTCTCTCTCTCTCTTTTTTTTTTCCTTTTCTTTTTTTAAGGAAAATTCTGTAGTTATTGAAGTAATATGGAGTAAGATGCCTGTGAAAGAGGTATCAAAACAGCCCACAAATTAGTCTGTGAACTTGCTCTGCTTTAAACAAATCCCTGAAGCAAATTAATGTTTTAAAGTGGTCTTTGCTAAAATACAGGAGATCACAAAATAGTTCTGCCACAGTATTCTGTCATTACCTGTGTGGGGGTTTGTTTCGTTTTTTGTTTTTCTTTTTTTTTTTTTTTTTTCCAAGAACAAAATAATTTGCAGATAAAAGGATTCCTCAAATAAGATATTTTTCTACCTTTTATTCATGCAAGCATGACTGTAGTTATATTCCCTTTAAGGTGCTTGTGGTTCTATTTGCTCTCTTAGCTGCACTTAATATTACCAGTATGTTGCCCTTATTCAAAATTTAGTCCAAGGAAAGGCATGTAATACTTGAGCTTATAATGTGTCCTATTTTTTAAATGCTTGCATGTATGGTGACTCACTTGTGTGAGTTCTAGGCATGATCAGTTTTGTATCAGGTTGTAAGTAAGTAGATCAGACAGCCAGCATTTCTTACACAATTACTGATATTTGGTTGCCCAGTTTCTGCAATGAGTTACTCAAGTGAGAGGACAGTAGTAAAAATAACAGTTTTAATGCCGACAGTCTGACCAACCTCAGCTCTTGCATTTTCACTGGTGAATGCATGTTTATCCTGCACAGATATGCTTCATTACTTAAGTTATAGCTTAAAAAGGGCAAGCAAGTCAGTGTGTCATTGTGATTCAGACTGACAGAAAATACTGGAAGGCTGACGGGGAGGGGAAAGTGTTTCTATCTGTTCTAATACGGGCAAATATAATTTCTAATATTACCACCGTGGGCACTGTGACCTGAAACTTCTTGGGAGAAGATGTCAGGCCGTGCTTTGACCTCCAGACCATCCAGAAGAGTCTGGATATAATCAGTTGTTGTATAAGCTTTTAAGCAGAGGCAGCATGGCATTTCTGTTTTCTCTGGTGCTTGTGCTCTAACTTCTTTTTTGACTCAAATGTTGAACTGCACCTCAACCATTACATGAATTGCTGCCTAAAAGTATTGCAGTTGGGGCCTGTTGTCAATATCGGGAGGTGGTCAAGGAGGTGAGCAATCTTGCAGGCACCCCAGGGAACAAAGAGCTCAGGTCTGTGGGAAGCGTTTCTCTGCAGGGCTGGTGGATATGTCCAGTGAGTTTCAGTCTCATTGACAAATGTCAACTGGGACCATTTTGATTGACAGATACTTAATTTGGAGTAAAAAGCTGTTGCTCTGTCATGTGACAAAAAGGCAAGTGGATGTAGGATGATGTGTTTTAGTTTCCGGGGGGAAGCTTGAGTTTGCATTAAGTTGAACCTATCTACTTAGTTTACCTCCCACTTGGCAAATGGGTTGTGCTGTCTGCTAGACATGACCACATTAAGTCTATTTGGTTTATGAACACTTGATGTAGTTTTAAGATTCTAAGAAAATGTCTCCGAAAAGATAGCATATGAAAATCGATAGTTCTTTTCGATGTCATCTTGTTTATGAGCTAGAAGCAGAAAGAGGGTTTGCGCTGGAGCAGGGCTAAGATCAATAGCTCTGTGAATTTTAATTGGGCTTTCTTTTACTACTAGCTGAGTGCTGTCTGCTTTTAACCCTGTAAGAGTAAAATATAAGACTGTTTGGCGACTAGTGACTTCTCCATCCTTCAGTCCTGTTGGAGACACTTGTGGACTATCTCAAATGGAAAGTGGAAAGCAGGGAACTGAAAAGTGATGTGATTCTTAACTACTGTCATATAATTTCATTTAAAACAAACAAGAAACCAAAATAATGGAAAGTTAAGCTTGGTTAACATATTCTTTTTTTTACTGTCATTTTATCTTTTCACATTGTCCTTGTTTCCAGTCCAGGTGAGTTTTCCTACATCCCCCCTACCCTTTACACATGTATACTTGGTGTCACCTTACTTTACAGTGTATGCATGCAGTGTGTTAATAAAGTCACTATCTCCATGGACTCTATGGAATGTGGAGATGATGATAAAAAAATTACATCCATATTTCTTTATAAAGAAACAGTCTTCTTTCAGTTTCATTAACCCTTTTCTTACTCTGTGATTGCAAATGATGGTGACCAAAATTAGTTTGTTTATGCTTCCTTTTTCAGCCACCCATATAAAAAGCTCTTTTGAAACGCTCTTAGTAACATTCACGTGTCCTTTTGGTTTCATCCTCTATAAATGTGCAGAGCCAGATAAGTCTCTCTTTCCTCCAGGAGTCTCACTGGAATCACTGCTACTGTGGTTTCTTCTTCACAATCCCTCGATGTCAAGTCCAGTATAATATAATTTGTATACTGCCCTATGCTCTTCCAAAATCCTCTTGGTGAAGCAGTTCTGTCTTCTGGCAGCATGTGAGTGTTAATGGGAGGAAGGCTTTTGACAGCATATAAAACTTCAGAAGGACCACTTACTCTCTCCTGCCAAAGGTCCCAACCTCTGCTTTAGCTGTTCTTAGATTCTTATCAGCTGTGAACTGGTGGTGAGGAGTATCTTTATTCTTTTCTCTGCCTGTACACAAGGAACCAGATCTCATCTGAGATGACCACTCCCCAAAAGTTTACTGCAAGAAGGACAATGTGGTGTTGTTCCTCTGTCTATATCCTGCAGGTTTCCACTGAGTAGGAATTTTTACCCACTGACATGATTTTTATGAACAAGACCAATACCAGGTTGCATTTTTACAGTGTCTGCTAAATAACAGACAGGTCGCTACTTCTTCCAGAGCATCTGTCTGTGAAGTGGTGATAGGATTTATTAGAATGTGGCTTTTCATTTCGTGTTATGCAGTAGGTTGGGAGGTAGGGCTCTTTCTGCTGTTTGTGATGACTTTTAAGTAGAAATGTTAAATGCTGTGGTGGTCTCTAATTTTTAAAATTCCACAATAGCATAATTTTACTGACTCAAGTGGTATTTTTCCTAACGTGTGAGGGACTTCTCTGAAAAGGAGAGGATGTGTTTTGTACCAGCGAGGACAGATTCTAGTTGAAAACTGTGTTTTATGAATATATGGATTTCCTCTCATTTTATTTGAAAATACAGCTGCTAGCATTTTATGCTGTTCTTGTAAAACGCACAATACAAAAATTACAGCCTGGGAGGGAGGAGAGGTTGTCATGGTTCCTGTTTCTGGTCCTGTTACAGAGGGTGCTGTAGAATTGGTAGAGGCTTGATGGTAAAACAGATGGATCTGGGGACTTCAAAAATGTAGTGCAGCCCATTGTGACAGCTTTTTAAGTCACGGTCAGAAATGTCTGTGATGCCTTTGTTTGAGACCTTTTATTGCTCAAGTAGTCTCTTTTTTTTTCCCTAGCAAAGTCCTGGCCAGTGCCAGCCATCGCACTTCCCTTTCTTTAATGGAAGCTGGAGCATATCAGCATCTTTACACTGGTTAAGCTGCTTAAGCAGATGAGTTGGAGCCTGGCAAAGTTCTGATTCAGAATGTTTATACTCAGCTAATTGGGCTTGTTTATGGGAATCCTTTGACTCTGGCAACTGCAGGAAGCTATGACTTCACTGACTGTGGAATTTTTCTTCCCCCTCTGAGGTTTTTCACTTGTGAGACGCTGCCTCATTGTCCGACTGATGTGTCTGTAGGACTCCTGAACTAGAGCTGGCTTGGGGCTAGTACTGCATACAAGGCCAGAAGGGCTTCAGTCTGTATTCATGTAGCCTGTACCTAAGTGTACAGACATGCTTTGAGTGTGATCTGTAAAGTGCAGTTGTGATTTCAGGGTGTATGTACAGGTTTTTTTCATGGAAAAATTAGGGTCGTAAAATTGTAAAACACTTGGATGGGGGAAGCACAGTAGCACACGCAATTGCAGAGCTACCCTAAGGAAGGGACATATTCTGTTGGTTTTGGTAGATACCGCTTAGCAGTTGCGGAGTTCGGGAACATGTGTTCAGTCATACTTTTCATTCATAATTTTAATTTTACCAAGAAACTTGCTGCTTATATTCTAAAAACGTTGTCTACATGAGTAGAAAACAGATTTATTTTTTATATTTGTACCATCAGATCTCTTTTCAACTGATATCTAATCTTCAATTCACTGTCACTCCAAGACTACTTTTGGCATTACTGTTTTGTCAATTCAAGGCATCTCTTTGACTCCACATTTCAGATTCATTTCAGATTATTTTTCACTGAATGATTTTATCAAGTTTCAAGCCAGAGGCTCTCATAGAGTTATAAGCCTCTTAAAGGAGGGAAAGTGCTGACATAGCCTTAAATTTGTTGTATGGCAAATGTTACACTGTAATTACCTTTATCTATCACCAAACTCCCTTTCAGAGGTCTGGCTGTGTGCCATGTGACTCCTGATGGAATGCTCTATTACACCGAGATTTTTCATGAGGGGAAAAAGCTCTAAAGCAAACATGATAAAGTACTTCTATAAGAGTAGTCTTAGTGTTGGTGACAGGCTGTTGAGAAGAAGAGAGATGGTGGTGACTTGCAGGAGGAAATACTCTGTGGCATTAGCGGTTGATCTGTACAAATTATTTTTTCATACCACTCTGTCTCAACCACACTACTACTTGTCTTCCAGATGCTTTGACAAGTCAACATCTAGCATAAACTGTGAAATTTAAGCAAATAGTATGTGTATTTTTATTATGCACAGGAGCATTGGACAAAGACATAAAAGTTGGCAGACACCAGGCAATCTGCAAAGTGGAAAGCAATATAATAATGTCAGTGTGCTATTGCACTTGAGGTAATGCACCTGGCAAAGTACAGCTCTGTAGTTCTGGCATGAGTCTGCGTAGAAGCTGCTCTGCTGATTTCATGACTGATCTGGAGTGCATGGACTGTTTGTGTCCTTGGGTATGTGCTCATTTGGTTGCCCTGTCATCTGGCCTACACTGTGAATTGTGGGTTTGGTTTGTCAGCTTCATGTCCTTATAACAAAGATAAAAGAAGGGAAGCCCTGAACGGAAAAAGATTGGGGAAGGGTGAAATTCACACCTAGAATGAAGGGGTAGATGCTCCCATAATGCAAAGATTTCAGGTGCAGTGAGAGAGGCACAGTACTAAAGCAGTTTTTCTGTGGCAACACAGTCTTATCATCTTAATATTGCAACAGGACAACATCCCCTCCTTTGTCTGTTTTTTATGTTAACCATGAAGAACTATTAGTCATGTAAAGCACAAATAAAAGGAACACTTAAGGACAACATTGAAAACCTGTCTGGGAGCTCTGTGTGTGTGTGTTACATATGCACAGAAACACTTTTTTGGATTAAGTAACATATGCGTATTTACATGTTACTTGTCTTCATTGGCTTAAGTGACTCTTGTATGGTTGCTGTCTGCTGTTAAACTGGTAAGGACATGGTGTATCCATTACTGAAATGTAGCCATGATTAATGCTATCTAACATGTATGGGAGCATTTCATGTGCAGATGCTATGTAAATAGATGGAGAAGGAAAAGAAGAGAAAATATATTGGTGACTATTAATATTTTGGGTGCAGATGGCTACTGAGGTAAATTAAATTTCCATAGAAAGCTAAAGGGAAATTGGTTTTTATATTTGGATCACTAGAGCTAGTTTAGAGTATGAGATTGCTGTTTGAGTATCTTTACATTCCTGCTCAGTACTTTGTTTCGGTGGCTAATAAAAATCCCTTTTCTAATACAGTTCTGATTTCTGCTTAACATACACCACAGGAGATACACTTTAAAAAAAAGAGAGAGAAGTGAACTAAGTGCGTTATAATTGCATTTCTTGCTCTGCATGTTTAGTTATTTGTCTCACTACAATGTGAAATATTCCAATCGTGTTGTGTTTGGTTTATTCTTCAGTAGAAATGAATGAAGACCAGTGTGTTGAGAATTGAGGAAATGGTTTCTAGCCCATTTTACTAAATAGTGAAGGTACTAAATATTGTTAAAGACACACAAGATAAACTAATGTTAGACAGGAGTGAAACAAATTCAGCTGCTTTGTAATGGACTAGTAGAGTCAACTGAGGGGAATAGTTGATATATTGAAGTGGGCGCCCTCTTTCAGTGCAGAGCTGCTGTATGTAAGAGAAGCTGTGCAGTCCCACAGCTTTGATGACTGAAATGTGCCCACCAGAGTATGAAAAGATGCATCTGGGGGGGAGGGTAGGCAGGAGAGATTTTGCCATTGAATTTTTTGCCAGGAAAGAGTCAAAATGACTTGAAATATGACATGAAGCGCCTCTTCTGGCTTAGGATGTTCTTCTGTGAGTTCCAACAGGTCACCTTGAGGAGAGGTGGCAGGGAGTGTTGGCGCTGAGTGAGTAGGTTTGCTCTTATGTGCCCCCTACCTTTCTGCCTCCTGAAAAAATAGGCAGTTTGTCTACAGCAGGACACAGTATGTTTTAAAAAAATAAATAAAAAAAACAAAGAAAAAAGCTCAAACTCTTTAGTTTTAACATACAAAATGAGCTGCAGATGGAATTTGAAATAGTGGTGACATCTTGAACTGCCTTCATCTGTATTGAACATGGGCACTCTGGCCCTTCTCCTGGAAGAAGGGGGAACTAAGGGTAATAGCTGGTGGTGCTACATCGTGTAGTGTGGTTGGTTTGAAAGATAAGAGCCTTATTGAATTTCTGCAGCAATCAGGTGGTAGTTATGTGCTAAAAAATGCAGAATATAATTCTGTTGGCTTAACCTTCAATCATCTGTAGCAATTCTACAAGAATTTAACTGTTACAGCTCAAATTAAGTCAAGTTTAACAGCCTGCAGACCTAGGCTTGAACATGTATGTTGTGAACTGTATTCTGGTTCTGTGAATATTAATAGAGTGGGTTTGTTGTGTTTGTTTTTTTTTTTTTTATTTCAGGTGCTTTAAGTCACTTTTTGGTGCACAGCTGCTATTCTACAGGGTGAGATTGCTGGGAAAGATGGCCTTTGCTGTCATGTCATTAACGGGTGGGTGCAAGGCTCTTTGCTATGGAACATGATCATGGCTGGAAGCCATCTATTCAAGCTGAACCTGGGTCATCAGTGCTAAGTTGCTCAGAGGATCCTGTCGACATGCTGTTTTCAAAAACTATTTTCAAAGGCACCTTCGCATAGGCATTGATTTGACCATAGTTCTTACCTTCTACTCTTCAGGTTGAATCTGGAATAGTATTTTCGCTGACATGACAAAGAAATGTCAATATGAGTGGATATAATTCACGGTTTATTATACTTTTATAGTCTTTAAAAGAAACAGTAGGATCCAGTGGGCTCTTGGGTGTTTATATCAGACCTACTTGGGAGTTTCAGTAGACCTTACTCTGCTGGTTTTGGCTCTTCTGTTATTAAAATGAGAAGTTAGCTTCCATTTCAGGACATCAAATGATGTCTGCAGGACTGATTTCTCATCTGTAAGTCTTGTTTAAACTTAAAGACTTCTTTCCTCAAAGCACTTGGCTCTGTTTTAATATATCTTTATTGGTCATTTGAAACACTGTGTATTTCTAAACATGAGTAAACTGTGCAAGCAGAAAGAACATTCAGTGTGTTTTTAGTGCAAGAATTTTCTTCTGACTGATATTTATCTAATGTGAAATACCAAAGCAACTGAGACCTGCTGTTCACATCTGTTACTTTTAAAAGCTGAAGTCCTGAGAACGGCATCTGTGGTGCTTGAGTGCTCTGGGAAATATTGGTGTGCTTGAGCATGATATGTTTGAATGCATTGAGAATGTTTGTCTTAGAGTAGCTAGTTCAAATGTATGGAGACTGAAATGATGTTTTCCTGCAGTAGAAGACTCACTGTTTTGCAGGCTGTGACTGAGGGTGGCAGAAGACTCAGAGCTGAACTACAGTTCTTCCACTGGGGAATCATCAGTCAAAAAAGCCAACTAGGTTTCTCACATTTCTTACGTAATAAGATAACACAGATGTTTAAATATAATTCTCTCTCCTCTTCCCAGCATGTAGACTTGTATATTTTTAATCTCAGATCACTTTCTAAAAAAGATGGGATAATGTGATGCAGTGAGCATCTCATTTTCCCTTTTTATGTGGGAGAAAATGCAAGGAGGCCGTTGGGTTTGCATCTTTTTGCCTTAAACAGTTTCTTTTGTGGAGCTCTGGGAGTTGATGTGGAGATTAGGGCTTGCAAGGAGTTAACCAAGTAACTATTTGTTGAGGGAATATAGTTGTTTTCCTTTGCAGTCAAACTCCACATCCATTTATAATAAAGATGAGTATATATTTAGCTTTGTTTATATGTACTAGCTGTTCTGTCCTCAATAGGCATTAAAAAAAACCTGCTTCACTGTCATCATTCTAAACAGGCTTTAATGTCTCAAAAGGGTGAACTTGAAACAAAAGGCGTGATAATATGGGCTAAATTTTGGGAACCTTCCATGAATATTTATATTTAACGTATTTGTGGCAAGATGGAGACATCTAGAGTGACCAAATATGGTACTTTTTACTTTGAACCTCAAATAAGTTCTTGTGGATCTGTACGTCCATTGCCTGCTTTCATATGAATTTTTGCTGAATTTTGTTAGTGGCATTTTAGTTTTGTGCTCATTCATGGTGACATGAGGAGAATAGAGTCCTAAAGGATGAGTCAGATGGTATTACAGCTTTTCAAAATACATGATACCATCTCTGGGTAGCAGTACAGTTTCCACAACTGGACTTATTGGTGTGAAAGCTGACTGATGAGTGTTGCTGCGTTTATGGAACTGAATGTGTAGGAAATAAAGCAGCCAGAAAGCAAATAGCCAGAAAGCATTGTTACCAGCAAATATGAACAACATGGGATAAGGTGGGCTCTCTTGACCTTCCTAGCTGCTAGTGCAAAGGTGGAGGCAAGGGAAAAACATCACCTACATCTTATGCATCCCAAACAGCAGTGTGACATACACAGCAAAAGTACCTTAGCTGTGTGGTATAGGTGCTCAGCAATGATTCCTCCTTATGCACAGAGCAGCGTCAGACGTGCAAGGTCTGTGCTTTTTGTATAGCTGTATGATCTGCTGAGACAGTGTGAGCCAAGGAAAGAAGAGCTGCAGGTCTTTGCCCGGGAAATGGCCTTTGTATTCTCTGTGGGGGGAGCATTCTGTGCTCATTGCAGTTGGACTGGCTGTGTTTTCCAGTTTGACTTTGCAAATCATCAGCCACTAATTCTGTGACTTTCTGTGACATAATTATACTAATATGGGTTCCTTCTAGAAGCCTGTGATAGCTTAAACTGAAATGTTTATATAGTTAATGAAACAAAGTGCTTTTGTGTTACTCTAGTGTTGCACATCCTTGGTTTAGAGGCAAAGATTACAACACTTACTGTGCTGGGTGTGGGTTGGTTTGTTTGGGGAGTTTATTTTAAGGTGGACGGTGAAAAAAGGTAGTGATTTTCTAGGAAATAGATGGTGGCAGTACAGCTAAAATAAGTGAATCAAAAAGTGTTTTTTCAGTAGAACTAGAGTGGAGAAGGCAGAAGAACAGCAGCTGTGAAATGCTCAGGTCACTGAGGTCTAAATAAGTGAACTTCAGCAGGCAGGGTTTTGAGTGCCATATCTGAAATTCAACTGTTGGGGTCAGAGAGGGACAGCTCTGCAAGCAAAGCTGGTGGGGAATGTGGTGGGGTTTGGGCAGGGTGTTAACTTCCATATCTGCAAGTGGTAGTGCAGGATTGCAGTCCTCCCACCCTTGGAATCCCACCTTTTTGGCAGTTTCACCTCTGCGACTCATTAAGGAGAGGGTTGCCTGGTCTGCTAGGAATGTTACTATCTTGGGACTTGACATAAACCTATGGGGTTTTATGCTTTGAGGTTGGTCTCTTTCACAATTCTGTTGGGCTTCTATGAGTTATTTTAGTTTGACTTTTTCGTCTCTTGTTACTTTGGAGTCAACTGGGGTGGATCAGGGGATGTGTTTCATTTTAGCTGCTGGCAAGTGCCTGGTGCAGCTCCTTGCTTCTCAGGGAAGCCCATGTTTCCATTAAACTTGAAGTGATCTCCTGCCGTGGTTTTGCCTAAAGAAACAATAGGGGAGAGAGAGAATAGGTTTAGGGCTTCTGCTCTCTGATCCCGTCAAGAGACTATATGGTGTGGATGGGACTGACAGATGCTGGAGTTGCAGGAGGTAGGTGACTGCAATAGCAGTGACTGGCACTAACCTAAAAGAAATGATAACCAAGGGGTCCTGGCATGTTCAGTAACTCCTCCTGCACTGCTTCACAGGGATTATTTATTATGCTGCAGTAGTGAAATATATATCAAAATATCCACTGAAACTTGCTCTGTCTGTGAGTGAAATCTGGAATAAAGAAACTGCACTTTGAAGGTTGACATAAACTATAGAACAAGAATTTGAAAAGCCTGAAGTAAGATTGTTTATTGTGGGCTTTGCAGGTGTGGGGTTTGGTGTGTTTTGGTTTTTGTTTTAGTTTGTTTTTCAAGTGTTAATTTGAAATTATGTCTTGCACAGGAGCTACAAGACAGGCCGAGGCATGAAGCTCCACACTTCTCAGATTCTTGGTATCCTTAGGCTGTATGCAGTTCAAATCCTGACTTACAGGAGAGGTGTAAAGATTCAGACAAAGAAAAAGTAAATTCAGAATGTATCATTGAGTGCAATAACATTATGAGAACACATTAAATAGCCAGTAAATGTGCTCTTACAAAATCAGTCATAGCTTTTAGAGTGTTTGATGTCAATCATCTTAGCAGTACAGCAAATGCTAAAGAAGTTTCATATTATAGGTCTAAGTAAAATGGAGACAGTCAGTGACACATAATGGTCCTTAGATCCAGCAGGCAGTAAATACATTGTAGAATTGGATTTAGACAAATGGAAGCATGGGCTATATCATTGTGTTAATGCCTTTCATGCATGTTTTCTGCCTTAAAAAAAAAAAAAAGGAAATAGAAGCAGTGCATGGACACCCCCTGTACTGCTAAATGAAGTGCAGTTCATAGTGTTCAGTTTTCTCTGTTGGTGGAAGTCTTCCTTTGACTTACTGCTTTAAGAAAACCACCTGCAGAATAATCCCTGTATTCTTTTAAGCTTCGTTACCCATTTACCCTGTCTGTTCTGATTTGTTTTACGAGCATGTTGAGCAGCTGTTGTTCCAAACATACAGAAACATAAATAAAAGGAGAAAGAGAGGATACCAAAAAAAAAAAAAAAAAAAAGAATAAAAGTGCCCAGCTGCAAAGCTAAAACTAGTTCTTGAGGCTGCATCAGCTGTAGAGCTATAGGAATGACTGTTACATGCTAACATTCGGAAACTAGAGGGAGGGAGAGGAAGCACCAGAAAGGGATGGGAAGAAATAGGGGAACAATTTAGCACAGTACTGAATTTCTTCCCTTGCCAAGACATCACCTTGTGTGCTTCCCTAACACCAAGCCGATTGGATAGGATGCATCTTATACTTAGCATGGCAACTCATGCTGGTTTTGGCTGGGATACAGTTATTTTTCTTTCTAGTAGCTGGTACATTGTTGTGCTTTGGCTTTAGTCTGAGAACAATGGTGATAATACACTGATGTTTTAGTTGTTGCTAAACCTTCAGTGCTTACCCTGATCAAGGACTTCTCAGTCTCTAATCCTCTGCCAGTGAGGAGGGGCGCAAGAAGCTGGGAGGGAGCAGAGACAGGACACCTGACCCAGACTAGCCAAAGGAATATTCCACATCACAGCGTGTCATGCCTGGTGTACAAACTATGGGGGAGTTACCAGGAAGGGACTGATCACTGCTCAAGGACCAGCTGGCTATTGGTCAGTGGATGGTGAGTAATTGTATTGTGCAACACTTGTCTGTCTTAGTTTTATTCTTTCCTCTCTTTGTATTTCCCATTATTATATTTTAATTCATTTCAGTTACGAAGCCATTCTTATTTCAGCCCACTGGTTTTGCCTTTTTTTCTGATTCTCCTCCCCATCTTGGCGAGGTGGGGGGAGTGAGTAAACGGCTGTGTGGTACTTAGTTGCTGGCTACCTTAAACCACAGCACAACTGTACAGCCTTCCCTGTGCATCATCTCATTTGCACATGTTTGTATTATTAAAAAGAACAAACTCTGAAATAGCCTTTAATTTTGTCAGTAAATAGGCAAGTGTAGAAGTACTGTATGTGTGAAATTTCATGCCTTGAATTAGTCTTCAGGTTGGAGAGCTTTGAGGAGAGATGAAGGAAAGCAGCAGAGAAGAGATGGATTACCAGAATGCAGGAAGACAAAAAATAAAAGGAGGATCAGAGGTGTTTACAGGAAGGAAAAGAACTTCAAAGATTGCAATATAGAAATGTTAATTGTGCTCTCTGGAAGGCCTGGGGGATGCAGCTGGTAGTTTCATATTGCAGTCTGTAATGGAGAAGCAGGGCTATGCTTAATAAGACTGACTTGCTGCTCCAAATGCGAAGGAAGAATCTTGAATCTGATCTCAACCCTAAACAAAGCCATTGAGAATGACTTCTGTTGACCCCTGACTTTAGCTGTAGACTTAGCATTATATGTGTACTTGCTGACAAGGACTCTCCTGCTTGGAGGAGAGGATTTTATAAAGCCTTGTGCAAATACATTTCAAAGTACAGACATTCTTGCTATCATTTAACAAAATGGTTTGTCAGCAAATAAACTTTCAATTGAAAATTGTACAAACAGGCCTGTAGATGAGCATAGAAGTTAAAATTTTGCTTGTTCCTGTGTACTTTAATACCAGTAGTAATTGTAATGTATTGGCTTAGATTTTTTAAAAAGTAAACCAGCTTGACTAACATTAATTTTGTACCTCAGGTCAGTCATGCAGTATTATTTAAAACATTAATAACTTTTCCAGAGCCTTTTAGTTTCATGGTCTAAGGTTTTTTTGCTCTCTTATGCTCCCCACAACATGAACAGCTGTCAAATGCTTGGTCAGCTGCCTCTCACTATGTACTGCTATGCCAGTGACAGCAAAGCAAGGTCAGCAGGGAGAACTAATTGCTTTTCGTGTTCACTCAGATCTAGGGTTTAGTATCCAGAGTATATTTTTAACATTCTTCTGTCTTTTAATGCCTTTAAAATACTTGGCTGTCTCTAGATCTATTCTGTGCTCTCAATATTGTCTTCTAACATCACTTTCTTTTTTTTTTTTTTTTTTTTTCTTGTGTAAAAACACTTGGAAACTTAATTTGGAGCCCAACAATTGCAAATACATGTCATACCCAGGGGATTCCTCTTATGGGACATGTTTTTCTCACACCTTTTTTGTAGGTGCAACTATTTGACGAAATATTAAGCAACAAAAACCAGTTAGTTAGGTTAACAAGGCTTCTGTGTTTCATAGTATATTTAGCAGAGTTACAGCAAATACTTAATAAATTGCTTCAAAATTAGGAGTTTCCTGGGTTCATTGGATCTTTGTTCCTGTTTTCATTCTTGCATCGGTGTTTAGAGGAGGCTTCTAAGACAGAGATGGCAGTTAGTTCTCAATTACAATACCTTTTTAATAAGAGAAGTTTTTATTTTTATTTTTTTTTTAGTAACTGCGGTGGAGAGATAAGTTATTTATATTGTCTGTATTCTGTATTTAATATTGTTAAAGAGATTTATTTAAAAGTAAGAATAAACATTCTACTGAACTGTGAAGAGGCTTGCAGAAGTGGTTTTGTTTATATACTATCTCCAGCTGGAACTGCAAACATAAGCAATAGTTTAATATCTCACAGGCCATCTGGGAATGGGATTTGTTCAAGGGGAAAGCATAGCACCATAGATAACACATTATGTATTTCTCTCCATATTGAACATCTTTGGCAAATACTCTTCTGATATCTTGTCTGTGCCTCCTGCAGAGAGAAGCATCTGCAGTCCTAAAATGACCGTTTGCTCACCATTTTAGAGGCTACACCTCTTCTTTCTGTCTCTTTTTCTCTTTATCTTCCTCCTGAGAAGCTGAAGCCTAATGGAGGCTTTTAGGAAAGCTGTCAAACAGCTTCTTGCAGTCCTTTCTATTGATAGTTTTGTCAGTCTCTCTCCCCATCCCCCAGCAGAGAAATTCTGCAGTTCAGTTGTAAAGTATCATAACATTACTGGTATAGATATTGCATATATTTCCATATAGGCATAAGAATACACAATATAATTCATTATTCTGTTCTTGATCTATTACAGTGCTATAAGTGCTGAGTAAATGCAATCACTACCTCTCAAATACTCTAACATGGCTGGATTTTACTTGATTGTCTTGATGTGGTGCTTTACAGTGAGCTGACATTTGCAAAACAGATTTAAAAATTCTTCTTCCTGGATGTTAAACTGACTGATGAAATATACTGCGAAATGGGTTAGCTTGCTGGTTTGGGATATGTCTGCTGAAGGGAAAAAAAATAATTTCTTTGATCTGGATCGGTTTAGGATTAAAAAAAAAAAAAAAAAGAAAAGAAAAAAAGAAGAAAAAGCTGAGCTTTTGGCTTAAAGTAGTACAAAATTACCAGAATTGGATTCAGTAAAGTAGTGCACTGAAGGGTGAATATTGTTTGAAAAGGGAGATCAAAAATAATACTGATGGACAGTAGATAATTGCTTCCCACTCTCCAATGCACATCGTACTGACAGACTGAAAAACTGAAATTAAATCTACTCATCTGCACAGGTTGCAGACCTGTAAATCTACCTGTTGCTTGATCTTTTCAGCAGGTATTAGATGGGATAGTGCTCACAAGCTGACTCTTATGTGCAGCTTCTCAACAAATGACTTAACGTGTCCTGCAGAGCAGGCCAAAGCTGTAACAGGATTTATCAGTGCAATAACTGAGTCACAGTCAGTGATGTGACTGTTAACATTTGACAAGCTATGGCATAGGTGTGTGTATCAACCGTTCTGAACCTGCCCTGCTGTATTCAGTTGTGACATTAGAAAAGCTGTACATGCAAAAAAGGATGCTTTGTTAAGAAACCTTGGGTGGGGGAGTCCAGGGGGAGAGGGAGTAAAATCCAGCTGCAACAGTAAGCCTTGCAATTACACCAGAAATATATATTGAAATCCATTCCCATTCTACTTTCTCCAAACTAAAGAAAATTGTGCTAATGCATTTTATATCCTATTTTTAAGAGCAACAACTATTTTACATTGATCAGGTGCTGTCTCTGTGAAATTGTTGGGAGTTTTGTTGTTGTTGTGGTTTGTTGTTTGGTTTGTTTTTTTTTCTTCTTCAGCATTTATGGAGAAATAATGCTCTGTATTTGAAATAGTTAGCAACATACAGCATCCTGCAGTGTTGGTGAAATTCTACCCTGTCTTGAGTAAAGTAAAATATGTATCTTCTTAGTTTTTATTCTACCCTTTGAAGATAGGCAGTTTCATTCTAATTAGCTTCCAGACAGCTCTAGTTTATTTAAACTCTAAAACCACATTTCGGTAGGGCTTTTTTGCTTGAGTCTGCCTCCCTTCCCTGAGAAGTATTTCATTTGTATAAAAAGACTGCAGTACTTGCTGTATAGTCTAATGATGCTGGTTTGATTCAGTTAACTGTTTTTGTTAAGCTTTGTTTCTGGAAATAGTATCCTAGCTCAAACAGAATCCACTTGTAATAGTAGTTGTTTTTGTATATGTTGTCAAGTACAAAAATGAAAAGGTAGGCTTGCTTTACAAAGGGATTTTTCTGAAAACACGTTCCTTGTGGGAAATGTGTTGCGTACCTCTGAAAGAGGGGTGTGCTGAGCCTTCTCTGAGAGAATGAATGGTTTTCCTGCCTCACTGAAGTTTGTTTATGAATGTCTTTTTTGTTAGTATATAGATGATTTTTTACTCGTAGGAGTGGATTCATAAATTGCTGTGTCTCCTCTCAGCATTACAGCAGATGAGTATATTTTGGGACTCAAGTTTGTTAAATAGTTAACTTAGCCAGCTACAAAGAACACGGAACTATGTGCAAGCTGTTCCTTTTGGTGCATCTTCAAAACCTCTTCTTGTTCGATCTCAAAGATATAAGAATTGGTGACCTCAAAATATCCTTCACAAACAGTGTTTAGAAACAGTCGTAGACAAATGAGGAAAGGCAAAACCAAAGTAACAGGTAATTTTGATAGAGTAAAAGTAGAATCTAGGACTGCTATAGCTTTTACATTGCTGTAGGACCTAATTAATTTTCCAAATATATGGTCATTATCACTTTTATTATTTGCAGTCTTTTAAACTAATATAATTATGTATCACTGAGTAAAAATTAATGCTTGATTAAAAAGCTCTCCAAGCTGAAACCATGAGCAGATTTTTGTAACTGCAATGATCCAATCTCTGGATCGCTACCACCTTTTTTTATATTGTGTGAAGAGAATGCTTCTATTTTAAAATGATGAAACTGGGCAAAAGGAAATTTATGATCCAAACTTGCTGCAAATCATTTGTATTGATCTGTTTTGTTTCCATTCTGCTGAAGCTAATGGAAATCATTTGTCACCTGACTTGTCCCAGTTGATTTGGAAAACCACCATACCATTTATCAGGCCAGTTGAAGGTCTGAGCAAGTGTGCTTATGTCTGCAATCACAAAGATCTCTAACTTCTGGCAAAGTATAAAGCATCAAGCGAGAGTGTTGTTATTCTAATATTGGCTTGAATACACTGTCTGTATATTCATGTGAATACCTTACTGAAATTGAGTAATTATAAACCAGACAAGGAGATCATGGAGGGTTCTGTCTTGTTTGTGTTTTTTTCTATTACAAGGTCAATAAGAGGTCATTCGTTCCTGTAAATCAACATCTTGCTACGCAATTTAAACAAGTAGGTAACCATTAGGAACAGGATTGATGCTAGCCCTGTGTTATCGTCTAAATGATATCCTGGTCTACATTAAGTACATCATTTCTCCTGAAGAGAAGGGATGACTACAGTCTCTTAATATTCCTTGCCCGTATATTTTCACCATGTGTCCTCTCTTCTGGTAGAGGGTGGGTGTGGGAGAGCATTGTGTTACTGATTGGTGTGGATGCCGGCACTGGCTGTAGCTTCACATCTGCCCTAGTCTGTGCTCCTGTTTATTATTCATAAGGATATGATGGGGTTTGGAGGGAAGAGACTTTTACTTCAGTACAGAACTAAACTAAGCCTTCTCTTTACATCTCTAGGAGATTTATTTGTTTCCTAATTTCTTCCAGCTGGCTGCTCTCCTAGCTGTAGCAGTCCCTTGCTATTCCCCAGACTCTTAAAACTGATTCTTTGACTTTCATCTGAAGAAATGGTTGTAAAAACTGCCTTTCTCAACTCAAGTTATAAATGTGGACTTCTGATGACCCAGTGTGTATCCTAGAGGGTGCACATCACTGTACACCAGTAGCGCCTTAGAGCTGAACAAGATTCCACATGCACCCGAGACTCCATTTCCATGGATAAGATTGAGGGCGCAGGCCCTAAAAGCTGGTTTGTGTGAGGTTTTTGCATCTGCCAATGCTTCATGACTGGGGAGGGACTCTTTATTAGGGACTATAGTGGTAGGACAAGGAGTAACAGGTTCAGACTTAAACAGGGGAAGTTTAGATTGGATATAAGCAGGAAGTCCTTTAC
>JANHGB010008662.1:0-11272 GCA_026283785.1 Coracopsis vasa
GTTCAGAGTTTATGCCTGCCACGACTACCTGCAATTAGACGGTTAGTGGATGGCTTACCTAAGTTGTCCCAGCCAGTTCTGTTGTTATCAGTGGTCCTTAGGACTCATATACATCAGGGACAGATTGCACTGATAGATACAACTATGCCAGTGTCATCATACATTCGAGGCTCTACTTAATGAAGAATCTAGTGATTGCATTGTGAGTCTGCAGCAGTGCAGCTATGTTGCAAAACCCTCTTGTTAAAGAAAGTGAGAACAACTTGACTTCTTATGATTGCACTCCAGGTCAAGTTCAATTATGGGGTGTTCAGTGATGGGGTGCACCTAATAAGATGCAGATCAGCTAATAGCTCTATCAGGTAATGAAATGTTTGACCAGCACAATGGCTTTCTGTCATGCAAGCAGAGTACCCAGGAGTTGTTGTAATATAAATATTGGGACTGAGGATGTTGGGTTACTTTTTATTGGCTTCTGTATTTTTCCAAGGAAAAAGGGAGACTGGGATTTTTGCTCATCGCAGAAGACAATTTGCTTATTTCCACTTACTTTCAAAGTCCCATGTCCATGAAAGCATGAGTTTCACTGTGCCTTCCAGTTCCACATCAGCCCTGCTCTGCACCATCATCCTCTTCTTTAAATGTGATCCTTGCTTTCAAGTGACATGGTGTAACTCAAAAATGTGCTTTTAATCAACACCTAGAGCATGGATATGCATCTTGTACCATATGCACCAAATCACTTGTTTTTAACAGTATACTCAAGGCACAGTCTGCTCTCTCTTGCTCCCTTCCCTGCATGCCCTTTGGTCTCTGTTCTATCATATGGTAGAGGTACTGGTGTTTCCCAGAAATATTCATGCTTGGTTATGCATCAGAAATGCTTACAACATGATGCTGAAATTATATAGCTATGTATGACTATCATGTGATACCGGATGCTTGCATTTTCTTACGATGAGGGCTGTGTTCCCCAGTCAGAGCTTTACTCATCTGAATGAAATGATCCTTTGACTTCAAACATCAGGACTATCTGAGCACAAGGTTTAGTACTAATATTTTAGGGTTAGTCAGTGCTTGTTTTCTGCAAACTTACAAATAGGTAATGTAATACTTTCCTGGAGAAATAATTCTATTTCTTGTCGTTTCTTAGCATTTGGTCAGTCCACACATGGCAATAGAAAGATGCCCTACCTCATTGCCTCAGTGTCTGGGAAGGTTGTACAAATACTACAAAGACCTCAAGTTCAGTTTCCTAGAAATAAAGAATAATTAAAATATTAGTATTTAAGTGCAAAATATAAAAATACATATTAATATAAAAGCATTAGCATATAAGCAATCAAAATAAAAAGTGACTTTTAACTATACAATGTCTGTTGCAGATTTTAGAGATGAAGAAATCAAGTCTGACTTCAACTTACACTCTGACCTCACTGGGACAAGAATTGCATCCTAGTATATAATACAGCCTGCTTTCTTGAAAGTAGCCTGTCAGGGTAAGAGTGTCAGTACTGAAATACATTCAGATCAATACATTTAATTAAATTCTATAAATCAAAACACCTCTTTTATAAGTAAATTGTACTGGTTCTTTATATCCTAACTTTCTAAACTGCTAGTTGAAAAAAGGGATTTGCTTCTCCAGAAATTAGTATTTTTTGTCTCCTAGGTGGTTTGCCACTGGTTCAGCTTTCTTTTTCTCCTTCACTAACCTACATGGTGAAGATCATTCTAAAATGATTTCTGTTTTGAAAGAGTCAATTTTTAAAGATCCCTGCGAAATCACCCTTCCATAAGCATGAAATAAAACCTCTGTGAGCTGAATCCCCACTTCAAATCATTCTAAAGTTCCCAAACTTACCTAAGTGCTATTGTGAGCTCTGCCAATCATGCCATGTATCTCACACAACATGAAGATAATGTTTTGCTGATAGATGTTTTTCTAGCTCCACTTCTATAGAGAGTTTATACCCACTTAAGATCTGCTGTTGCTGATATTCACTGTAATTTACAGCAGAGTTTTTTGCTGTGTGCCCAATGTTGTTCATGCTTGAGGGTTTTGTTTTTGACCTCATTGCGTATAAAATAAGGTCTGAGAAGTATGCAAGCTTTCTCCCACTCTCAAATTAACTTATTTATACCGTCCCCCAACATTTGGGCTGAAATTCTTCACATTTCAATATCATGACTGTATTGGCTACTGTATCAGTGTAATAAGTAGGAAAATCTCCCTGCTTTTTCCATTTAAAAAATGTCTCTTTCATTGCCGAAGAGTTTTCTTGGCCCTGACTAAGGAAGCATACTGACTGCCTGTTTGTGGAGAGTTTCACCATCTCAGCAGGTTCCCTGTGTCTAGCTGTGCTGCAGGGTATAACGCCTAGCTGGTATTCTTATTCAGAATCTGAGTTCTACTTTAAACAAGTGCTTAACTTGTCCAAGAGGTGCTTTGCGTTGGCAAGCAGTTTCAGGAGTAGCTGGATACTTCCCATGTATGGGGTAAGCCTGCACAGCACAACCCAGAACTGAGGCGCCCTGGTCCTGCTACGTACTTTCTTCCCTGACTTGTGAAAGTCTCTTTTAGTCAATGGCTTGCCTCTGCCTCTAATTAGCATCCCTTAACTTCATGTACTTGGGTGCCAAGCTGGTGGCAGAATGCTGGGATTTTAGAGGTGCAGATTTTTCTTCAGCTGGAAAATGCAGTCTCTTGGACAACTGTGAGTATGGGAATGGTGTAAACTTAACTTCCACATGCATCAGTTCCCCCACGTGCTAAAGCAGAGAAATCCTACTCACTGTGCTACCAGGGCACTATGAAATTTGTTACTGTTTGTAAAAGGCAGCAGGTTTCTCAGATCAATACTGCTACTGAAGTACAAAGTAATAGTACTTCTCGAGGAGGAAGAGGATTGCCTTTTGAGTTGCCATCTGCTCCTGGCCTGGCTCCAATTGCTTCCTAGTGAGTAATCTGAAGGCAATTTTTTAGAATCAATTTGGTATCACATTTTCACAAGATGACATATGTAGCTCCAGGTCTTAAAGAGGGAGGAACAATCCACCAGTAGTCTGCCTCCCACTGTAGGAGCAAATGCTCTGAATTAGAGGATAGTAATTAGACAGATTCATTGATTTGCTGTAAATATCCTTGTTGCATCGTCACCCCATTGTGGTTCACAGAATGGAGCCTTTTTTTTTTTTTTATATGGCATTTTCTAAATGATCTCATCCCTGAGGCATGGGTGAAATAAAGGTCAGTTCAAATGCTTCCCAAACAATAACCAGTGTAAGAGGATCACCAAATCTTCGGGGGGAGGAGGGAGAACCTACAGAGCGATCAATGTAAGGCCAGAAATGTTATCTGTCATCTTAGAACAAGGGCTGTGTGGAACGGAACCGTGAGGTGGGCCAGTGCTCACAGAGGAGTCATACTCCTGCTTCAAGGGAGCTCCCTTTTAGCCATCCAGCAACATGGCTAGATCATCATGGGGCAGTGTGTATTAAAAAGGTGCTTGGTGAAGGAGAAGGAATGGATCTTGCCTGGTAGGTGTAATTGTCCTGAAAGTCTTTTCTGCAAAGACATTTTCTGTTCACTTTCACTAATCTTTTTGAGGTCCAAATGGCTAATGGCATCAGACAGAAATGCACCTTTGCATTACTAAGTTCAGAAAAATAGGAAAAATCATAGCTAAATCTTAGACCATCACTGACAAGGTTGCCTACCCCAAAGTTCCAGCACTGAATGGTGAGAAGTTCCTGAGGAGCACCAGTGGATCTTCTCTCATCTACTGTAGCTCCTGTGAGACTCCCTTAGATTTCTCACTGCCTGTCAACCTACAGTACTGCTGAAAATTAACATCTGGGCTACTGTGTTGTACCACATCTCTGGTTTTCCACTTCACATCTGATAAAGCACCAGAAGAAAACAATTAGGAACAACTTGATCTTAGTAACTTTAATTACGTTCTTTGATAGCTAAATGAACAATCCCCCCGAATTAATTTCGCAAGAATGTTACAAATCACACTAAGAATACATGCAGATTATTTGCCTACATCTGACAATCACGAAAAGGATGCCCTTTGACAAAGAACAGCCTTCATAGTTTTGAGAGGAGAGGAGATCTGTGTTTTGTCAGGACAGCAACTACAAGGCAGTCCTTTCTGGTTTGAAAGATTGCTCTCTTAAGAAAGGATATATATCACAAGGAACAATTTGTCCTCCAAGTTTTCCTTTATAATAAAGATACAGTAAATGCCTGCTTCTGGCCAGACAATCTGAAGTGCAAGTCCCATCAAGATTTGCAAATGAGGAATGTGGCCTCTGCTGACAGAGGCATTTTCTGGGCACATCTACCAGATTCAGCCTAGTATAGATACTGGGATAAAATGACATATCTGGCAATTTTCTTCTTACAATTAAATTAGATGACCCAGGCTAGGTGGAGAAAATGTAGTTTAAAAATCTTCGCTTTGCTTTCCAAAGAAATTGACCCTCTCCCCATGTTGGATGATATTTTAGCATGAGATTCTTTCAGTTCATCTTTTTTAAACAGCTTTGCATTCAATTATTAACTGAGAAGAGCAGGAAGAGTTAAAACATTTCATAACAGTAAGTAGTTAAACTTTCTTACCTTGCAGAGTCAAAGTCAGGTCTCTCCTGTCCTAAAAGGGTGCACTAATTGCTAAGCCTCAGGCTCATTCTCATGATTTCCTTGTCTGATTAAATATTTTTCCAAACAAAAGGAAATCATTTAGACAGGTGAATGACTTCCTACTCCTTTTGTATAGCTGAATAAGTAGACAAGACTTTTAGAAAATATAATTTTAAATCACTGCAGACACAACTTGTATTTTAACGCAAGTTCTCAATATTCTGTGTAAGCAGCCTACCCACTGTTCACTATGGATGGAGCAATGGCATCCCTTCCTGCTAGCTGATTTCTGAGAAAGGTTTTGCTTAATTAGGTAAGGAGAGTTTGCAAAAGATTACAACTTTATGACAAGGGATTAATTTAGATGATAATGCAGTGTGTGTTTGTTTTGGTTAGGTGATTTGTTCTATAATTCCTGCACCAGGAAAGCAAAATACGACTTACTTTGGAAATAGCAGTCTGAACACAAGAAGCCCAGTCCAGACTTCAATTGACTATTAGATATCCACGTTTTGCTCATTTAAAGCCACACAATGGGAATGCTCTCAAAACTTTGCATTGGCCTGCACCTGAGAGTGGTGTGAACTGGCTGCTGCAGAGTTGTGGTGCCTGCAGGACACAGAGAGAACCTGCCAAATGCATGCCTCAGCTCCACATCCCTACCCTACAAGCCAACACAAGGCACATTGACACCTCGCAACGCTGTATTGTACAGAGGCGCATTTTAATTCAGAGGATGTTGGGATCAGCACACAGCTCTGTGCACAAACTGAGGGAAGATCTGGTTTGGGTCCAGCACAACTAGATTCTGTGTCTTTCTCTCAGCTTGGTAAAATCTACTTCTATGCAATCCCTTCTTGTTTACATCACTGAAACATTTCTGATTTTTGGATGGCATTAGTTTGATGATCCTGCTACAACAGCAATAAAATATACTCCTAAAAGCTTCAGCATGCAGGGCAAGTTATGGCACTGAAGGTTTTCTTTCTGTCTTTATTCTTATTTTAACCCCCCTTCCCCAGGAACCATGAAAAGACTCAAGATGAAATCATGGTTGTGCTAAGCTCCATAAGAGTTTTGCCACTGACTGTAGTGTGGCTGGATTTCATTTTGAGTCTCAGTTCTCATTGCATTCTCTCCTCCTCTGTGGCAAAGCTGTCAATGAACACTACATGTTTTGAATAAATCCCGATTTCTCATGTCAAAAATGAGAATATATAGTATAGCTTGAACTGAATCTCCTCCTATTGCAGTATAATTTTGAATTTTTCTTCCCATCTAGTGTTATCTGGCATCCTACTTGAAAACTTATTATGCATCTGGAAAGCAGCTGACTTTGATTTGAAAAAAGTGAAACACTTTTAACATGTCATTTCACTTAACATCTTTGATATCCAAAAGTACCCATTTTCTTTATCACTTTATCGGAACTGAGAGAATGCAGCAATTTACAGTTATTAATGTTGAATCAGTCAATGTGTTAACTGTGGGGCTAACACTGGGAACAGATGTGTTTTTGTTAGAAGGGTGGGCTGAATGTATTTGTCTTTTAATTCCGTTTCTGTTTGGATGATCAGTATATCTTAAAATTCCCTTCTCTCTACCACCTTGTGTAACTGCTCTATTTTGTACAGCCCAGAAAGAGCACATCTCTCTCACTGGAGCTTAGGGCTCCATCTCAAATTGCAAGATGTCCCTGACTATTGAGCCTTTTGAAAAAGCTGTAAATAGAGATATAACTTACCTAGCAACAAAAAGTAAATCTCCACAATGTAGTCTATGAACACAGTGAGTTTATTCAGTTATGGTGATGCCATAGCTCTTCTTTTTCTGTTGCTAGTGTTTCAGAGACGAGAGAAAAAGTCTTTTCTATACTCAGCTAATGTTAAGAAATCCTCTTGGTAACAACTGGGCAGAAGGTGAACTATCTAAACTCTTGATGGAGTTTTTTCTGGGACAGTGAGAAACAGAATTGAGTGAATACTGGGGGAAGACATGTAAAGTTTTGAAAATGTCAGTCTTTTGGTGAATATTGAAATACAATCTGTATCCTTTAGTTCATACAGCTATATTTAGTGAATGTTTTTATAAACATGTTTAGTTTCTACCTTAGAGCTTTCCTTTCCCCTTTCAGCTTTCAATCTCCACCATACAGTGATAAAATAAGTACAAGGAAAAAGAAGGATGTAGACGGAAAGGAAGGAGAATTATACGTGTACGTGTGTTTGTGTGTCCCCATTTTAACATTAAAAAGACTTATTTTGTTCTGGATAACTTTTAAAAACATTTGCAGCATTTGCTTCAACTGTAGTAAAACCAGCAGAAATAATAACTTTGAGTTGGTTTTGCTCCAGACTAAGTCTTATTAAAATTCTAATGTGTCAGAAGCCTTCCTATCTATTACAGGTGAAAAGCCTTATCCATGACAAGAGAAACTTACCACCATTTTAAAGGCTGGTCAGCATTTCTGCCTATATACCTACTAGGGAACAATGACCATGTTGACCGTTTTTTGTTCACTGAAGTCTTTTATCAGTGCATTCTACTAGTTAAAGATGATGCTCAATGCCGACTTTCATTTAACGCTTTCATGAGAGTGCCTTTGAGAATGAAAGCAGCGGCCAGATTCTGATCTCTCCTCTTCAGATCTTCTGCTCTTGGATTTTCATTTCCTAAATCAACATAATAGAAAAGAAAATTATGCCCTTTCTCAGAATATATGTGAAATCTAAGAATGTTTCTAAAGAAAACTTCATATCTACTACTCAGTTTTCATTAGTCAATTTAATAAAACATTAAAATGACCTTTTTCTCTCTTGGCTCTAACTGAATTGTAGAGCTTAGTGTCCTTTGGATGAGTTTCAAATAAGAAAGTCACCCTGCAGAGTTCATGTCTCTGTGGAAAGCAAACCAAGTCCACTGTACTTGAAGTCCAACACCCATTTATTACTAGGTCTTGAGTCTTACATGTAGCGCTAAATAGAGAATGTCCATATTCTGCTTGTATTTCGGACCTGTTTCTGAAGACTTAAAATGATAAACGTATATTAATATAAGTTTTCTGAGGAGTATAAATTGTAAAGAGGGTATTTTCTGGGCTTTCTTTCTTTTGAAAGCAGTAAATTGGAGAACAAATTCACACCCTAAGCCCAGTTGCACCACATGCTCTGAGCTTGGTAGCTGGGAGGTAGCATGACCCTTTCCAGCTCGGAGGGGACTACCACCCTGCCCCTCTTCTCCCCTAGTCCCCTGGATCCTCCTGAGCATGGCTGAGGAGTCTTACTAGTTCTTCCATCAGGGATCCGTGGAATCAGTCTTCTCTAACCTGAACCCTAACCACTGCAAAGAAGAAAACAGGGACCTAGGATAAACTTCTCCTGAGCACAATCCCTGGCCCTGAAGGCACTGAGGCTTTGTACACTGATGTTTGTCTTTACTTGTTGGACTGTCCTTGAGCAGAAATAATGTTTACACAGTCAGAGACCATTATTGCCTTCATTATTTCTGTCTGCTTTTTCTTGCAGAAAAAATCTTTTTTTTTTTTCTTAGAAAAAATATTGGCATTTTAGGCTGTTATTTTCACGACCTGGCACACTACAGAGCTTTTTCAGAGATTCATTAGTTGAGGGAAAAGAAGATGCCTACCATAAGTACGTCCTTCACTCCCATTACTGAAAGGATGCATTGCTACTTCTACATGTAACAGTTCTAAGGGTGCTATTTTGGATAAACAACTTTATGACAGTACAGTTTTGTCTTGAATGACACAGCTGTAGTCTAGGAAACTAAACATATCTTTCCTAGTGTTTTTATTTGTCAGAGGAGTATTTTCAATACTCGTGTGTATCTGTTTTTTCTAACCCACCACAAAATGAAAAATATTATACTATCAAGGCTTGAGCAGTACATATCTTTGTATGTATTAGAAAGAAATTTAAGTACAGACACGTGCTTAATAATAATCCAATTGAACATTTTATCATTGTCAAAGGCATTTGTAGAGGAATCCATCAACTCTTCTGATTTCCATGCAAGTCAATTTACTGTCTTAAAAATGTAACACTAATGGCCTTCAGTGTACACACTGTAATCCTTTAAAATAATGTGCATGGCAAACGGATATGTTCTCATGCATTAATAATTTAAATGTTAATTTTAGGTACTTACTCAATATGATTAACTGATGGATCAGCAGTCTTATGTAGAGAAACAGTGAGCACACTTAAAGGAAGAGCACGCTGGAAGACAGCCAGGTGGCTGCCTGTGTGATGGTACAGAAATACCTGGGCTTTACCCCCTCCAGGTTTCCTTCAGGATGAGATGCAGCACATCGTGGCTATAAGGGTGGCCTTCGGTTTTGAGATAAAATGTGCTAAGTGCCTCTGAGTTTGAGGTAGCACATAGACTTCTGGGGAAGAAAGGGGATGTTTTGGAAGGAGGGAATCCCTGTGGCCGGTCGGCTCTGCAGGGCCAACCCAGTTATATAACTTCTCTCCCTTCACTTCTAGCGTTTTGAGGACACCCTGTAATGCCAGGCTGTAAATTGATATTCCAGGGTGGAAATACTACGGATGACAAAGTATAATCGTTTCATTGCGCAGCTGAAGAATGTGCCGGGACAAATAGCATTCAACAGTATATGGAGAAGAGGCGTGTGTCGAAGCCCATGGTTGTGCCCGTGGCAGCGGGCTCTGTGAAAGCAGCAAGAATTGGACATCTATTGCACAAACCCTGGTAAAATCACACAGGTACATATATGGCTACAAAAAAAGACAAAGGCTCCCACTTCACAAGGAACCACACCGAGCAGACAAGCAGTAACGGGTACAAGTTGCACTGAGAGAGGTTTCATCTTGATATAAGAAAGAGATTTCTTATCACGAGAACAATCATCCACTGGCACAACCTCCCCAGGGACATGGAGGAGTCCCCATCATTGAGGGCTTCCAAGTTGCAACAGGACAGGGTGCCATATAACCTCATCTAGGCTCCCTTTCCCATGAAAGGTTGGATCTGATGACATTCAGAGGTGCCTTCCAACCTGGGCTGCTCTATCATCCTACTATCTATACATGCAGAAAGTTTCTTATGTCAGCACATGGGGCTGTGATGCCAGCCATGCTGGTCCTGAGGTCAGACATGGTAGTCAGTGCTTCCTTACCTCTGGAGTAATCTTGGGCAGAAATCTGATACGACCTGTCCCGACCTTTTCACTAGGTAGTAACCTGGACAGGAGCCTTCTGTAGTAGCAGAGAGGAGGCAGCTTCTCCTGTGGTGAGGTACCAGCACTCTGAAACTGGACCCCAAAATCATACAATCAGGGTGACCGATGGCTCACATCAAGTCAGGGTAGACCAGCCTGATGATGGGGAGACAAGGGTGAACTGGGGGCTGAGAAGTGATAGCACACGGAGCTAGCTCCTAACGGGCCGGGCTGGAATGGAATTGGGATCGGTGCTAGTGGTGCTGACAGGCTGAGAGCAATGCAATGCATCGCATCAAGAGGAGATGGCCGAGTAAAGCTTTGTGCTAGGGAGAGGCCAGGCAGCCAGCAGCATGAGGAGGACGAGCAGTGAGCGGGCAGCAGAGTGGCATGTGTGTCCGAGAGGCTGAGGTGACACACACACGAGGGAACAAGAGAGAGAATCCGAGGAGTCAAACAGGGAGAGCAAGTGGTGAGAACAGAGTGAGCTCAGAGCAGGCTGGAAACACGGGGATGGAGAGGGCGGCTGATAACAAAAACACTCCTTTAAATACAGTGAAGAAGAGCCACGGGGGAAGAAAGAGCAAGAGCAAGGAAGGTTTCATGTTACATTTCAAAATATATTCGGCTTGGGCGCTCAGCCACAATGCTCCCATTAGCGTATAGGCATCTGTCTTGGGAGGAAAAGCCCAGAGATTTCTCCCACTTCTCCCGGGCCTTGATTTCCTTTTATAGTGCTGACCACTTCTTACGAGAGGTGTTATTACGTCTGGTGAGCCGAACACTCCTCTTATCCCGGAGCACGGTGGCTTGCGTTGAAGCCTACACAGTAGCTCTCAGGGAAGCGCGCATCTCCGCTTCCCCTAAAAGAGCTTTCTCGCAGCCCGAGTTACTTGCAAGCTGCTTGCAAATAGGATTGCTTGGAGCTTGGGTAAAGCTCTGATGACCCCCGGGGTGACATCCCACAGGTCCGCCTGCACACACGTTAGAAGCGGTAGCCTGCAGGAGTGCTGCCGGCACTGGGGATCGGGGCAGATGAGGGTGCTCGGCAGCATGGAGCAGCTCCCCGCACAGCCAGGGAGCACGGTGCTGTCGGGGCGCAGGCAGGAGGGGACCCGGGGCCCTTTCCCTTCCCTCGGCAGCGCTGTGGGGTAAAGCGGGAGGGCAGCGCGGGGCGATGGGGGAAAGTTCGCAGATGCCGCGGATGCTCTGTTGGCTTTAAGGGGAACACAGCGTGTGTGTGTGTGTGTGTCCGTCCCCGTCCCCAACCCCAAACCAAACCCCGCGCGGGTGCTACCAGCAAGCCCCGCACCAGCCCCGCTCCCTTCCCTTCCCGCACTGCAGCTCCCCGCCGGGGCTCCCGCCTGCCCCCTGCCCTCACCGGGGCGGCGGCGGGGAGGGGACCGGGGCTGCGGCTG
>JANHGB010008665.1:0-27872 GCA_026283785.1 Coracopsis vasa
GTGCTGCCGGCAGCCCCCATGCCCCGCCGTGCCCTGCTCCATCCCAGCCCGCAGCTCTCTTTGTTCTTCCCCTGGCTCCATCCCCTGCCCGAGCCCTCTGACAGCTGCCCCGCACCCTCCCGGTCCCCCTGTGGGTGCTGTCAGTGCCGGTGCCCAGTTCCAGGGGCTGCTAACTGGCGTCCCCTCACTGCTCGCCGCAACTTCAGCCTTGCTTGCATCCTGAAGGGTCCCAGCAGCGTCTCACGGGTGCCTCGAAGGGAATCAGAGGTCCAAGGGGTGCAAACACAGGGTGGCCATACAACTTCTCGCAGGAGCTGCCCACTGGGAGGGTCCAGG
Source organism: Coracopsis vasa (assembly GCA_026283785.1). NCBI lineage: Eukaryota > Metazoa > Chordata > Aves > Psittaciformes > Psittacidae > Coracopsis > Coracopsis vasa. The sequence goes on from JANHGB010008665.1 coordinate 337, forward strand.
CTCGGGGGCTGTGGGCAGAAGGGCTCATCCTCCCTGGTAGACAAAGCACTGGCTGGGCCCAGGGCAGCTGGAGCAGGGCCTGGGCTGGGGATGAGTGCAGTATCCTCGGGGCTGGGGAGACTCAGTGCTGCAGCTCCAGTTTGAGGATCAGCGTGCCGGGGCTGCAGAGGGGTGTCTTATGTGGGGGGTGTCCCCCTGAACCCCCCCAGCCCAGCAAGCTGTGGTGGGCTGTCCTGATCTCTGGTGGCTGTCCTGGCTCTGACCTCCATGGGTCCCAGCCAGCCCACCTGCCTGGGATGGGCGATAAGGACACTATGGCAGTGCCACCTGGGCTTCCTCAGCTCAGGCAGCTCTGGTCCCCTCGCTGCAGCCCGGGCTGGCAGGGGCCAGGCGCCGCGACAGGAGCCTGTGGAGCAGCTCCTGCCAAGACTGGTGCTGCAGCAGGAGCCCGAACAAGAGGTGGTAGCCAGTCCCTGGGCGAAGTGTGAGCAGTAGGTTCAGGAGCCATGGGGTCCTGCAGGGAATCGCCTTCTGGGGCACAGAGCGGTGCACCCCCCATATCACAACCCCCCTGGTGCTTCCTTTTCACCAGGAGGGGCTAAGCCAGCTTGTGGGTGCCCAGCAGGGTAGAAGCAAACACCTCCTCCTGGGGTCTTCCCAGTCTCTTCCCCATGTTATCAGTAGCACCTTGTCTTAGCACCTTAGCAGTGACTCCTCCAGTGTCCGCCAGGCATCAGCTCTTGCGGCTTCTGCTTTAAGTATGGGTAAATTTCGGTGTCCTTATTCCTTCTTTAAAGCATCAGGTTTTGGAGTGTTCTTGTTGTGAGAGAATTGTGGTTTTCACTGAAGGAAAACCAAATGTGGTTTTTGCTCTCCTGCTTTTGTAGAAATCCCAGGTCTGTGATCCAAGCATGCCTTAATGACTGGGGAGGGGAGCGCCGAGCAGAACCACATGCAGGTTGTGCTGCTTGAATAAGAGAAAGAAAGTTGTGTTCCATGGGGGTACAGGCTGGCGCTGGAGGGTTTGGTGGTGCAGGTTTTTACCTAGTGTTTGCTGGGGACCTTTCCCCTTGCCTACAGCAGGTCACACCCCATGTAAAATGGGAAGAGGCCAGGGAAAAGCCACAGAAGTTTGCTAGGAGCAAAGGTGCCCCAGGCTGGGGACTTGGAGACTCTTTCCACTTCTTTTTGAAGAGCAGTGACAGCCCCTTGTGTTGTGGGAGCAGAGGGAGCTGGAATGCGAATGGAATACAGGCAGGCCATCCCCTGCCTGGCAGGGTGGCAGCAGCACTTGTCCCAGAGTGGTCTCTCCCAGCGTGCCAGCCTGCCACGTACTTGCAGCTCTGCACTGGCGTGAGCTTGAGGTCAGCCTAACAAATACAGGTCCTGTGTGGTGACAGAACGCTGCAGCTCTTCTCCTGGTGCTTTCCCTTAGAAACCTCCTGTGCTCTGAGAGACCTGGGGATGGGGTGCTCCCACCGTTGTTTGCACCGTGTGTGTTCATGGGTTGCAGTGGTTGCTGTGCTGAGGTTTGCTGACCCACTGGTTGCTGTTTAGGACGGACTGGTGTTATAACAGGGGATGCCCAGCAGAGAGGGTTTCCCTGGGGCTGTGCTGCTGTGGTGGAGATGGTTTGTACAGCGCTTCTGGGGCCGGAACTCAGGTTGGGCTGCTCGTTCCTTGGGAGCGCCAGACAGGTGTGATTGTCCCTTTGCTCCCTGGGCTGTTGGCTCCATCCCGCACTGGTCATCCAATGCCCCAGTGCCAGCAGCAGCACGTGCTGCCAGCACAGCGGCACGGTGAGTCCAGCAACCACAAGTGTTTGCTCTGTCCCCAGTGCTGCCAGAGCCTGCCCTGTCCCTTGCTCAGCCGCTCCCATATCGCCTCTTGACTCAAGTCCTAAAGAGAGAGAAGTTCAGGCTGAGCAGGGGGGGCAGAGGCTTTCCCTGACAGCTTGAAGAAGCAATGGACGTACTTTGCAAGCTGCAGCGAGCAGGTTCCCACTGTACTCACACCGTCTCTCCCATCCATGAGCGATCCGGACCTTGGGGCAAGCGCTGCACCCCAGTGTCGAGGTTTGCCCCCGGGCCCATGCCGCCCTGGTGCGGGCAGCTGGGAGGCGCCAGCTCCCACCGCATCCCATCTTCGCAGCAGGAGTTATCCAGCATTTTTCCCCCTCGGAGCGGGTGGCTGGCTGCCTGCCAGGGCTGCGGGGCTCCACCTAGGATGCAACATGGAGCGAGGCGGCTGTCGGCGGCCCCGCCGCCGTCTCCAGAGACTACGCGTCCCAGCGTGCAGCACTCGGCGCCGTCGGCAGTGGCGAGGAACAAGGTGGAGCATTGCATCCCGGGATCGTGAATCTCCATGCACCATGTGGGGGCTGACAGCCTCCAGCATTCCGAGGCAGCGGTGCTTGGGGCCGGGATCAACCTGGGGGTCCCCCTTTGCTGACAGAAGGACAGACCTCAGCCTCTTGCTGCCCTGCCTCAGCTCTGGCCCTCCCGGGCAGATCCTGCCCCCATGGAGGGCTGCCCCAAGCAGCAGTCCCACAGCGCTGTGTGGTTTTGCTCCACCACATGCATGGCAGGCGAGGAGCCGAGAGCAGGAGCAGAGATGCTGGTTGCAGGCTCTGCAGGGCCATCGCAGTGGTTGGCCGTGGCTGTGAGATTTCCCTTCCTGCTGCAGAGCCTGAAGAAACTTTGAAGATGAAAATCCTAGTTTGTCAGGAGGGTTTTTTCATGGGATGCTAAAAGTGGTGGGTTTTTTTCGTCCCCGTGGTTCCCACACCAGGTCGCTTGTTGCTGATTCTGCCCCAATGTGTGCTGTGGGAGGGATGGAGACTGATCACTGCAGGAGCCCTGCAGGGTGGCAGGGGCCCAAGGTGCAGGGGTCTGAGTGAGAGGGAAAGTGGCCAAATTGTGAAAGGTGCACTCCTGAGGCTGAAACCGGCACTCTTTGATTATGGATCGTCTTTGAGACGGCGAGCCGAAAGAGGTAATTAGGGACAGTGGGATATTTCCCCGAGAGTCGCAGGAAATGACTGCCTCGTGGTAAGTTGATAGTAGTGGAGCTGAAACTGGGTTATCTGTGGGATTGCATCTGGGGCTTGCAGCCTTGGACGTGATTCAATTTTCAGGCTGTTTTGCAATTGGCAGGGCGTGCTCTTCTCCCGTTTTCCCTCCTGGAGAAATCCCCATCCACGTGTCTGAATCATCGGAGGGCTGAAACAGGAAAGGGGAGACTCCTGCCATCCCTGGGGTTACCACAGGGCAGTGAGGGTCCCCAAGGGACCCCACTGAGTACCCAGTTCCATAGGAGGCCTTCTTGGGAGACCCTGGGTTCTGGCACACCTGAGGCTGTGGGGCTGCTCTGAGCCTCGACCCAGAAATCCGTATCCCAGACTGCGCTCTCCTTATCTGGTGCTTTTTGGATAGTGTAATGTTCATCACTGATGTTCACCATAATGTGCAGTTCCATGGTGCAACCTGGAGCTGGGACACGCATCCCTCCCTGCTGCCCTGCGCACAGGGGACACCGTGCACAGCCACGTGGTGCAGGCAGGGAGGCAGCTTGTGGTCAGGTTAAGCTCTGTGGCTGGCTCAGATGCGTGGCTTGAAAAGAGTGAGAGGGTAATCCCTGCATGCAGCAGGGTGGGTGATGCTGCAGGTTTTGCCTCCATGCAGGTCAGGAATGAGTGGCGTCCTGGCTCGGTTCGGTCTCTAAATGCTACTGGGTCCATGGTATCATCCCATGGTCTCTTCCAGGAGCAGTGTCTCTTACTCCCTGGAAATCCTGGCATCCTGGGAGCTTCTGCTGGGTCAGTTCTGCGTTTTCAAAGCAAATGGGGTTGCTGCAAGTTGAGATTGTCACCGATGATGGCTTGTGTCGTGCCTCGGTGTGTGCTGCCTGGGTTCCTGGGTTCCAGTTTAACAATGACATCGGGCTTTGCGACTGGCCTCACTCCATCCCCTCCTGAAGCAGAGGAGAAAGAAGAGATGAAGGCAGCTTTGTGGGGCAGACCACGGACTGCTCCATGTGCTTCTGCCTGCCCCATTGCTCTGGATGCTTCTCTATGTTTGCCCCACAGCCCTGCCAGTTTCCTGGACAACAGACACTGTCACTGGGCAAAGCCACATGAATTGAGACACTGCCTTGCACCCGGCTCCCTCCCGGCAGCCCTACCAGCGGGGCTGGGCTGGGAGGATGGCTGTGGCGGGCGGCGGGGCGCAGGGCTTTCCCCCCTTCTTCAGCCGGCAGCAGCAGTGGCCAATCTTTGTGTCAGGAGTTTGGGAAGTTGGTGTGGGGATGCGGGGAAGGGGGTCTGCGCCGGGACGCGGGAGACTGACAAGGGAGGAGTGAAGACACGCTGGTCCCCACCAGCATGGGGCTTGTTTTGGCTCAGGCAGGTGAGATGTGGGGGGCTCGGTTGTTTCCCTCCAGCTTTTCCTTCTCGGTCGGCATTAATGTAGGGCCCAGTGCATGCACACAATCCGCGGTTGCCTGAAACTTGCCTAAAAGCTTGGTCCAGGACGTGACCCCATCATCACTGCCAGCTAGTTGAGGAGGGATGGAGCGCAGTGGAGAGAGGGAGAGAGAAAAGTTGTGCAAAATAAGCCACAGATTCATCCCCCGTTGCTCCAGCTCTTGTCAAAAGCTGATGGGAATTTGCAGGCAAGACCCAGCTCTTGAAGATGCAAAGGCATTTTGGTTTGTGCCCTGCTGCTGCTGCAAAGAAAAGCGGGAGTGGGTAATCTGCGAGTAGAAATCCTGTCGTCTTCTTATGCAACCATAAAGTTTTTAACCCTGCTACGATGAGCGATTTGGGTCAGGGGAAGTAATTTTCTGCTCGGTGGTGGGATGCTGTAGGATTTGTGCATGCATGCCTTGCTGCTTGAATTGCAACTTTGGCAGGTCCTCTGCATGGTGACTGTAAATAGAAAATGTGTTGTGGGGAAAGCGGGATTCTGAATTTGCAGCAGTGTCTGAATGAGACTTTTTAAAGTGTTCTGAAGATATTGATACTTTGAAAGATAATAATAGACTTGAACCAATACCCCTGGTTGGCAAAAGGTATTTAATACAAGTGTTGTATATTTGGGCACTTCCCCGACTAATTCTGATACCCTAAGTGTCATTTTGCTGGCATTGTGCGATAGGCATTTCAGGTCTATTAAAGAGGGTTTTTTGTCCTTGTTTGTTTTAAAGAAACTCTCTTGACCTCTCTGCAGCATTATGCGAGTGGGATAACAGGAATCCACACACACACTCTGCACTCGCACGTAATTCCCGGCATGTCTGAAATTGATTGGTTTTCTTGGTGCCCAGTTGTCTTACTTTCTACGTAGGTACCATGGTGCCCTTTGACACGTTCACTTGCAACCTGCCATTAAAGTTTCTTTTCCCATGGGCTAGAAAACTACTGTGGAAAATATCAGAAGAGTGTGGGTGTTTTGTAAGTTGGATTGTATCTTGGTTTTCTTTTCTTTTGAAACTGACTGTCTCAGTGTGCATACTTTTAGAGAAGGGTTCTAGCATATTTATAGATATATATATATATATACATGCAGACACTTATTCAGTGGGTTAGATATTGAGGTTTATGGCTCAGGGAACGGTTTCAGCAGAAACACTGGGTTTGCAGTGAAGATTTGCTCTGTTTATTTAAGTAAGTGACCTAAAGAAACGAAGGTGAAATAACTGCCTATGCTAATAGGAGTCATCTTGGGATCTTCTGAAGTAAATAGGACAATTAGGGAGAGCTGTAAGCTCCCTGCTGGGCGCATGATATTCTCTAACAAGAAATAAATGGAGTTTTGCTCCATGTACTTTTCTTAACCCGCCCCTTCAGATACAGTTAGGGGGACTCATCCTGTATGTGCAATGCAGACAGCGTCCCAGAAGGTGTTTGCTGTCAGGGTTGAAGTCAGATACAGTGCAGTTAGCCCTGCTGATGTAGTTCCCATTGGGGAAAATGAGGCAGGTTCATCAAAAGGGTACACAAGGGTCCTGTACAGATTTGAAAAGCAAGTTCTGTTTTCTTCCTATCTCATATACACACAAACACCTACAGGATCTTTCTTTGAGAGATATTCCAGAACAAGTAGTTGAATCCGCAGATTTCTCTGCTTGGTGCAAAGAAGTGTTACAGGTGAATTCATGTGCTACAGACTAGCATGTCTTATGAGCTGTAACCCTACAGTCTGGAAAATACAGCTTTGTATTTGTATAAATGTACCTTGTGCTGACATGATACAGAAGCACAGAGTGAGATGGTCTTAAAGATCGCAAAGTGAAGGCCATTGCCTGGTGTTTGCAGAGGTCTTTCCAGTCCTGTGGCTGTGACATCCCAGCTTGGAGTTTTGCTCCATTGAAGGACAGGTGCCTGGTCCCCTCACTCCTTGAAATCCTGCTCTGTCCTCAAAACTAACAGCACAGATCCCTCTGAACCTTCAGTACCAAACTGGCAGCCCCTGCAGTGCTTTCAGGATGCTGATATAGCTCCTTCCACCTGACCAGGTCTGGCAGAGTTGGCCCTTTGGGAGCCAGCTGGAGCCTCCTGCCGAGCAAGGAGCAGGCAGAAAAGACACTCTTCAGGTGGAGACGTGATTTGATGGGGAGGTGTTTCAGCTGTGTCCTCAGCCAATGCAGGCCCTTTGTGAGCTTAAACAATTTCCTCTGCAGCCCTGTGCCTTGGTTTTCCCATGAAGAAAATGGGGCTAAACCCTGTGCAAAGCCTACCATTTCCCAGGCAAAGGCAGGCTGTCTCCCAAAACTCCCCCTTGTGAGCCTTATGAAGTGGAGGAGCAGTGGCAGGGAAGAGCCCTTTGGGGACCACGTCAGTTGTTTGAGCGCAGGTTGGCCTGCGGGTGGGTTTTCAGATACCTCAGGTTCAGTTAGGCTCAGTTTAGTTGCTCAGCCTGCAAGAGGTTGCAACAGCAGTAGCCAATGCAACTCCAGGCTAACAGAAGTTTATTTGGCAGTAAATAAAGGTGGCTTGTTTGTTTTAATGCCTAATGCTGAGTGCCTCAGAGGTATGAGGCATGATTCCTTGGACTTCTTTAATTTGCAGAGGTGTCTTGGTGCTGCTGGCATGTTTACGGACCAAGGCTTGCAAATGCCTTGGTTTAAGCTGTTGCTTCCCCGGCTAAAAACTTTGTACTGCAAAGTCTCCAGTTAGGATGGGATATCCCGCAAGGAAAAAGCTCTCTTGCAAAATCTTCGGAGACTTCCTGTTTCTGGTTAGACTGAAAACATCCTGAGGGAAAAACCTGCTGCTGTGTATTTTGGTGCTCCTGTGGTCAGTCTCGGTTTAAGAGGTTGTTATATATTCCAGTTCTTAGGCCACAAGAACAATTTAAGGCAAATAATGACTAAATGAATTGCAGGTCTTTAGGTGGAACAGGAGTGAATATCTTCCAGTTTTCTAAATGTACTTTGGGTAATTATTCAACAAAAGGTATCACAAGCATCTTTTTTTTATTTCCTGGTATTCGGTTTAGTTCCTCTTGGCCCCGAATCATACGACATTGTTCCTGGTGCTTCGTTGGCTGAACATAGCGCTTGCAGCCGGTTTTCTGGAGGGAATGCTTGCAGGATGGGAAGCTTTCAAAATTTGCTTCATATGCATATTTGCACATAAGAGATTTTTAAAATACTCTCCACAGGAGCGTGTGCTCCAGCAGCACAGCTGTATGAGCATCTGTGGGAAGCTGAGACAAGAGGAGCATGGATGCAGTGGGAGCAAATCAGCTGAAGGGCTCAGAGAGATATTTGGTGCAGGGAGGAAAAACACTCAATGCTTACACAGTCCCAGAGATGCCACAGGCAGTGCAGGGTTTTCTACATAAAGAGGGAACAACAGATCCCTGCCCTGAGGATGTTGCATGCTCCTTTCATTAAAATGGGCTCTCTTCTTCCCTGCAAAAGGACAAATGGGATGAGAGGCTCAGCTGTGCCTGATAGGGTTGTTAGCAGAGCACCTGGCACGGTGCAGACAGGGTGCTTCAGAGGGCTCTCAGGGCTGCTCTTGTGTGTTGTAGGAGTTCTTGAGCATGATGCAGTGCCAATTTATTTTGGCTCTGGTGGGGTTGTTGGAGGGAACTGTGCTTCAGGGAGCGTGTGGGACGTGCTCAAGCTTCTTTGCCCTCCTCATGGGCAGTGTGCCAGCACAGAGGTGAGAGCCAAACTTTACCCTTGCTTTCTACTCCGCTGCTCTGCGGTGGCTGCTGCCCTGTGGCCGAAACCCATCCTTGAGCTCCCCTAAGACATGAGGATGGTGACTGCACCTTGTGCCCATGCAGCGTGTTGGAGGCTTGCTGGGCAAAGTCCAAACCACACCACAGCATGTTGCCCCTATGAAAACCCACTGTTGTCGAGTTCACAGAGGTTTTGGGCTGTGGTGTCTCTATATAAGTCTGTGAAAGCCAGATGGTGTTTTGGAAACCGGTCATTTTTCATTAACTTCTGTGCCTGATGCAGGCAGTGAGTCTTTCACCCTGAGCCCTGTGGCAATGCCATTTTGGCTCTCTAAGGTCCACTCTGGCAAAGAGATTAACCAGCAGGTTGTACTCTTATGCAGAGCCACAGTGCTAAGGCCCTGCCAAATGCAAGGATGTGTTCACTGATTTGCAGTGTCAGCGAGTCTGAACAAGCTTGTGTGTCTAAAGACTGTGTGTCAGGCCCTTCTGCTGTTCTTTAAATCATTAGAGTGAAGACGAAAAGGGTGTAAAGAACCCTGTCAGAATTGTGTTGTCAGCTTTCAAACACTGAAATAATGTTGCTTTTTATTTTTCTTTAACTAACAGAAGGACAGGGTTAGCAGAGCCCTGCGAATCAGTGTGTTGAGCTTAGTGTGGTTAGTAAAGCTTGTGGTGATATTTGAGAAATAAACCTCAAATGTGCATATGCTGGCCTAGAATATAGCATTTATATGCAAAACGTGGCTTCCTCCAATAATGTCACTGTAAGTTATCCTGGTACTTTTAGGTAGAGCTGTTACCCCGCTTAGTGATGCCAGTGCTTTAGGGCAGAAGCCTGGGAAGTGAAGAGAGCTGGGTTTAGTTCTCTAGATTGCAGATTTCCCCCCAGGTTGGGGCAAGCTGTTCTTTGCCTCCACTCTTCACCTGCAAAACCTGTAAGTGGCGCTTCCCTGCCTCCTTGTGGTGTTGAGGATAGGTCTGATGGAGATCAGGAGAGACCATAGGTTAGCTGGCCCTTGAAAAACCTCTTGGGTAAAAGCCACAGTGGGTTTCAGCAGGGAGCCTCCTGCGGCATTGGCAGCCCACTGGGAGGCTCTGCAGTTGCTTCTGGGGACATCTACCCCTGCGTGCTGGGTGGATGTGGGCTCTGTAAGGGCTATGTGATGCTTTGGTTTGGAGGGTAGGCTAGGTGTGAGGCTGTAGAGAAGCCCCTCTCTGAGTGTGACCTCTGGGGAGTCTCCTGTAGGTAGCAGCACTGCAGCTGCACCGAATTTATGGCTCCAGCCAGTGGAGGTACAGAGAGGCCATTGTAATCCTCTGTACTGTACAGTGTACATCTCAACAGGCAAAGCGGCTCCTGGGTTGCTTTCCCCCCCTCCTCTCCATCCCTTCACGTCTACTTTATGAAGTTCCTCCCCTTAAATTGCGAATTTGGCCTTATCTTCAAAGAAGCCCTTTGGTGCCAAGCTTTTAAAGGTAGGGAGGAGGTGAGAGCAAAAACATCAAATCCATTAATAGCCCGGTTGCCAGAGAAAGTGTTTTTTAAAACAAAATCTGAAACCTTAGTGTTTGAGATCCAAAGCTGAGATTGAATACAAGTATAGACTTTGTCCCCAGAGAGTCACAGTGCTGGGAATACACTGGCAGAGACCATGGAGCAAGGATTCTTGTGCATGCACGCACACAAATAGACAATTATTTGGAATCCAGTAGTGTTCTGGATGGTGAATAATAATTTACTTCATCTAGTGCCTTCTGTTCCAGATTGCTCCTTGAGCTGTAGCTGATGTGGAGAGCATTCTCATTGCTCTGCTGGATTGCAGTCCCATATGGGGCAGGAAGGTAGTGCTTGCTTGCATGTTACTCAGCTGTGGGTGGTAAAAAGGACTAGCTGGCCCTGCTTCTTTAGAGCCTGCCTCTGTCATTGAAAGATTCCTTTGGGCCCCCTGAATGGTGATGGGAATGTGATTTTTATTTCCCCCCACCAGGAGAAAGCTGCTTGTTTAACAAACCCAAGCAGTGTCAGATCGATGGGGTGGGTTTGAGACCCGGCATCAAGTGATGCTTTCAGAAACATGCTGGGTGGGATTTTTCACAAACACCTGGGGCAACTTTAATGATGTGGTGGAAAGTCAATGAGACTCGTGCATTGAGAGACCAGGCAGCTCTCCCCTTGCTCTTAAGTACAAGGTCATGCTTGGTGGGTTTGTGGGACTCTCACTAGTGTAACAGCTGCCCAAATCGGTCTCGAGTGGAGGGGGACTCTTTATCTCAAAAGTGGCTATCAGGTACATCCTGCCTTGTAAGTAGTTGAAGTGCAGCTTCTAAGACAGAGCCATCTGGGCAGATGGAGAACAAGATGGTTCAATTATCCAGCTGTAATGAGGTCTGAATCCAATGAGGAACACTCCATCACTGACTCCTCCTTGTGCCTTGCATCATGGCCAGTCAGACCACAGCAGAGCTGTGGGACCCTGGCAGGAGGAGAGCTTGACATCCACTAGCTTTTGAGTCCCTACGGGGACTTCCCTACCCCTCAGCTGGCCAAACAGGGTATCTGGCTTGTAGCTGTCAGCCGCCTTGAGAGCTGGAGGCTTGTAGGGTGAGACAGGGCTATGAGAATCTGGAGCGTGGAGGTCTCTCCAGAAAGGCATGCCAGCTGCTCTGGATGTGTCAGTCATCACTGTTCCGTCATGCTGATGTTGCTGTTGGGGTGTCTGGGGCTGGCCTGAAGAGAAAAGGTCTTTGCTTCCGAGCAGAAGAGGAGCAGAGCTCCTGGTTGCATGCCAGCTTGTGCCTGAGCACTTCTGTAATGCTGTAGAGAAAGAGTCCAAGGTAGCACAAGAGCTAGTTGCTTTTGAGAACCTTGCTTCTCTGGGTGCCTGAGCTGCTGTGAATGCTGCAAGAGTAGTTTAGCACATTGACACCCCAGCTCCAGGTCCTGCCCAGCCAGCAGAGAAGAAGGTCTTGGGATCAAGGTCAACTATGCTTCGTGGCCACACAGGCCATTAGCTCAATGATGGATACTGAGAAAGGGAGGTTAATACCAAAGTATGGAGCTGAAGCTGCTGGAGCCTGAGCATGTGTTTGCTGACCCTACTCCCCTCTTGGCAGGGAGGTGAGTAGCTAGTTTGAGGAAGCTACTTTAGGGAAGAGCAGTGTGGTGTACATGGCTACAGCAAAACAAGCCAGCCTATGTCTGATAGGACAGGCACTGGTCTGCGAGAAGTACTTGCCTGGTAGGCAGTACAAGCTGTGGGATCCTGCTTATTGCATCATGAAGCTTGTTGTCTTTTGGGGTAGCAGGGGTCAACTATTTACATTACATAGCAAGTCAGGAACATGCTTGCTAAGTGTGCAGTTGTCCAGTTTTCCTCATGATTGCCTGGACTGTAGATTTGGGCTGGAGGGAAAAGGAGCACAAAGAGAATAACATCCAGAGGAAATTGGCAACCCATGTTTACCCTTGATGCCTGACCTGCACTCTACCCTATAATCTGTTTCCCTTGGGATAGCTTTGGACATCCCTAGCCTCTGAGCCACTTCAAAGACCACCTTTAAAAAAATCCCCCAAACTAGTGACCAAGCAAACAAGCAAAAATTTCAGCAGCCACAAAAATGTGAGCATAACCCAGATTTTGCACAGCTCCAGCACTGAAGATAAGTGGAGGTTTCTTGGCTCTCTGGATGAAGGCTGAAGAAAGGCCTGTCATGCCATCTTCCCCCATCACCTTATTCCAAAACCTAAATTATTATTTGTATTACAGATGTGTCTACAGGTTTTAACCAAGGCTGGGACCTGGCTATGTTAGGCACCATGCAAACTTGTAATGGGGGATGGCTCCTACAGCCCCAAAGGGCACATAGAAGTCTGAGCATGTGCCTTGCAGAGACTCAGCAGGTCAGGACTGGAGCTTAGAATAGACCCCGTATTGCTGGACACCCCATCCCATGCTCCATCCTCTTCCTCACCCTACTCTTCAGAAGAGGAGGTCAAAATTGAATGTGTTGCTATTGCTTGACTGAGATTTGTGTGCCTCAAAGCTGAGTTGTCTGTAGCAGAGTCTTGTCTTCCATAGCTCTCAGCTCACATCAGTCAATAACGAGTGATGTGGCTTCATGTGCTCCAGTAAGTGATTGCCCAAATGGGGCAGTTGGCGCTGCAGATGTTGGTGACATCTTTCCGCGGTGGCATGCCTTGTGCTGGGGCAGGCAGCTGCCCTCGCAGAGCTGAAACTCCTGCCTGTCCTCAGAAGGCAAGTAAGCAGGAGGTCTGTGAGGCACCGGGGAGTGGCAGGTGGAAAGCAAGAGCCCATGGCTGAAGGGGAAGGAAAGGAGCCAGTTATCACTTTAATTCTCTCCTGTCAGCTAGTTTTCAGTTGCGGCATTGTGCTTTGAAAGATAGCTGGGAGAGCAGAGAGCCAGGGTAATAAAGGTGTTTTGCTTGCAGCATGCAATCTCAAGTAAAAGGATCTCATTACATAAATATTGTGTGCCTTCTTTCTTGAGGGGTCTGGGACTGTGCCCCTGTTCCGGAGGCACTGGCTTTCAGCTCACAAGCCAAGGATAAACTCTACCAGATGCTTCTAAAGCCAAGTCCATGGCTTGCACTGTGGCGAGGTGCAAGAGGAGCTGTTATTCACATCTCCGTGGTCAGCGTACCTTACACTGGAGGGAGGTACAGGAAGAGGGATAATGAGCAGCGGGGTTACAAAGAGCTGCTCTTCATGATTGCTGCAGGCCATGTTGAGCAGGTGGCTGAATAGCCAGATGCTAACCTGACACCAGAAGGCACAGGTAGCCCAGGATGGAGCATGGGTGTGGACACCCATGGCAGGACATGAGCCAAACCTGGCTTGATGACGTAACTGGGAACTGTCTCTCAAAGGGAATAGGATTGCTTCAGTGAAACCTGGGCAGGTTCCTTCACCTCTGCTTTCTTGTCTGACATACAGCAGTTTTGGGGGAGCAGGAGGGGATGCATAAACATCCTCTTCTGGCACCTGTTTGTTTTCAAAAAGCTGTGGACAAACTCTTCCTCGGGGCCTGCTTGTGGCCATGCACTGATGCTGTCTGAATAACAGCCTGAACTGCAGTTGGAGACTTTTTGCTTAGAGGAATGCTTTGAAGCATATTGTTTTTAATGGCACTGTGTTGCCGGGGGCTCTTTGTGGCTGGATTGAAGAGATGACTTTTTGCTTTGCTCTGCAGGGAGAAGAGCCTATCTGAAGCATGACTCCTTCATTTTGCAAGTGGGTTTGATCTGCACTCTGCAAGCTAAATAATTTAATTACAGAAGAGATCTTAGATGAGGTGTTCAGGCCCTTACAGTTCATCCCTGGCTCAGTCAGTGCCTTGGGAGTGGGAGAGTGGTGGGAGATGCCAGACAGCTGCAGAGTTACAGCTTTTTCTTCTCTGTTGGTCCCAGGTCATTCCTTGTATGTGAAACACTGAAAGGAAGCACCAACATAGCTATTGCCTCCATTTCTGTCCAGCTGTGGAATGGAGGAGGTGTCAAAAATGGGTTTGTACCACCCATCCCTCCTCGTGCTTAGTGAAAACAATCTCTTCCTTTCTCCTGGCACACATATATACTTCTCAGTTTTACCAGGGAGGCTCTTTTATTTTCTCAGACCCCACAATGAGGAGGGAAAAGGGGATTACAGCTGAGGCTGCCAGCATGCCCCTGTCCCCTGCAGTGTGCTGCCTCCCAAAGGATGCAGGGGCTGCTGCCAGGCCCTCACACCCCTCTTCCTCCCTATTTTCTGTCTTTAATTTCCCCTCCTCTGCCTGAGGTGCCTGTGCTGCCAACAACAGTTGCCAGGGCTGAGACAAGCTTGTTGGGCCATATCCTGTATGCCCCTGCCCTTACTTGTTTTGGGGAAGGCTGATAAGGAACAACTAGGGGTGCATCCCCAGGCACTGGAGAGGTGCTCCTAGCCCTCGCTGACCCCCGGGGCGAGTGCAGGGCGCTGGCGTGTTGGAGCGGGTTCAGGGAGCCCTTGCCCGGGCAGGGTGGCTGCCTGCAGTTGCAGGCAGGGCTGCTGACTCCCCAGAGGTTATTCTAGAGAAGTACCATCCTTGAAAGGAGATCCGTGTCTCTCCTGCCTTTCATTCCCCCTGGCTGGTGAACTGGGGCTTGAGGGTTCAAAGGCAGTATTTCCAAATCTCCATCAACATTTCTGATCTCACAGTGTTTTGCAAACCGGGAGGGTTTTGTGTCATCCCATCTCCTTACAGGCAGCCAGAGAAGCAGCTCAGTGCGGCGGGCAGACATGGCATGCTCTGAGGTGCCAGCATCTGCAAGGGGCATGTAGGCACCAGGCCAAAAAGCCTCCCTGAGCCCTTAATGAGCCACAGATCAACAGCTTAGTCTGGGAGCCTCCTGCCTTGAGCTTCTAGAGCTTTCTGACAAAGAAATATATGAGTAAAAGCTGGTGGTAGGTAAGAGTTAGGAAGGAAGACGCTAAAATTAAAGATCCTTAGAAAGGCGCATCTGGGGTGAACCTCGAGAGATCGCCTTGGCAAGAGGCGCCTCATGTGTTTTTGTTGAAGGTCTGCTTAACTAGTTGGGGGCTGCAAACACATACTCATTTTCCATGTAGCGCTTTTGTAGTTGGTAGGTAAGACCAGTGGAGGTTTATCTGTGGCTTTTACAGAAGGGGCTCTCCAGAGGCTTTGCTGAGGTACACAGCGCTGGAGGCTGCGATAGATGCGTTCCCCTCTTGCACATGGAAGGACGCTCCTGACAGATGTTTGTTATCGGCAAAGCAAAGCAGAGAAGCAGACAAACTTCAGCTGGCAAGAAATGCAAAGGGAAATTATCCTTGTTTCCCTGTCAGGCTTGCAGAGGGAATTCTGGAAGCTGCTTTTTGTCCCACTGTTACAGTTTGTGTTTATGTAGCTTATCTCTTTCATGAGGGACTGTTAAATCCTGCGGCGTGTTGTGGATGTGGCTATATGAGAACAGCTTGCTTTACCCATCCCAGGGCAGAGTGTGCCAGCTGCACAACTGGATTTAAAATCATGGAGCAGTGTTTCCTCAAAGCTGAGAAGTGCTTTCATCCTAAAAGAGTTTATGGTATTTTCCAAATTGAGGAATGGTCAATGATTTCTCTATTGGTAATTCTGAGATTGTATTTCCTTTACACAGCTGAGTTTTCTCAGTTGCTGCAGGGAAGGGGAAGTCCTTATTCCTTTCCAACTTCCAATACTGCATTTGTGGTCTGTAGCAAGTGATGGCATTTAACATAGTTTAGAGGGTAGGTACTGACTGAGCTGGTCTACAGCTGACTTTGCACTGAATAGTGAAAGTTTTTCTAGGGGTATTTAGTGCTACAGGACAGTCACAGACTTCCCTTCTCAAAGAAAGCGTTGACAGTCTCTGTAAGCAATTAGAGATAAATGTCCCTGAGGCAGGCAATGTCTTTTTATTGTGGTTTTGTAGAGTACCTAATGCTGAGGTCTTAAAGGAGTCTCTGGAAAATAAGAGAATTGAATACTCCTTCTGTTCCTTTACTGGAGAGTAATGTGAGGATCTTTGGAAGATTCAAAGAGTTTTAAGTACTTTTTTTATCCTGGTAGACAAGTGAGCGAAGGGCAGAGGTTTGCTCTGTTCTCCCAGAGCGCCGCTGGGTGAAGCTTTGGAGAGGGTGATCTGATCTTTTCTGTGAAACACCATCCAACACCTCTACAGCAAAGGTGTTTTTTGCATTAAAAAGGCTTTCTGAATTGATAAAGCAATTCACAGCACAAAAACATCTTCGTCCTTTGCAACAGAGGAAGAAGTAGACTTCTTGGCTTAGACTATTGCTGGGGCTTTTCAGAATTTCTTGGGCTGAACAGTATGCATCAATAGATGGAGAGTAGATTCACTTCTGCTTCTCCTGTTGGTACACCCTGAGGCCCAGGGGCTGATGTCCCTGTTTTTTCCTGGCCTCTTTACTGCTTACAGCTTTCTCCAAAAATGACTGAATGTATAAAACAGGGATTGGGTTTGGGGGTTGGGGTTTTCTTTTCTTTCCCTTCCCATATTCTATTACAGACACTGACCACAGTTATGTATTTATTTTTTTCTCCCTTGCTTCCAAATGCAGTCATATAACAATAGACTGGAAAAAAAGTACTGGAAGCGATTTGGTCATGAATTTGTTTCCTTTTTTGGGCTGCAAGGAGCGGGTTAGCATTTGGGTGAGGGGGCTGGGAGCTCTAAGCCATCTCTTCCAAGGCTGAAGGGTGTTTTAATGGGCATCGTTCTGGTAAAATGAGAAGTACTGGAGAAAGGCAGCCTTCTGGGGCAAGCACTTCCATTGCTCCATGTGCAGAGCCTCATGCTTGGGGCCCTTTTTCTCAGCTGGTCCTAAGATGTTACTTGCTATTTACGTAATAGTAGTCTTGTGCAGACACTGCTAAACAGGCTTTGTCTGACACTGGCAGACAGGGACAGGCTACAAGAGAAATGCTGCCTCCCATATCAGGCTTCTTCAGAAGTGGGTGACTGTTTGCTTTCCTTAACAGATTGCTAATAGAAGGTGATGGGTGATGTTGTCTTATTTATTTTATGTAGGATGTCATGACAGATAGTGATTTTGAATGTTGTCCACAGCTGTAGAAACTGATTGCTTTTCTAAACTAAGTTGACTAGGATGGAGACATGGGAGCTGATGAGACGCAAGGGATGGTCTGCAAAAGAGGAAAACCAGTCAGAGTACCAGTTGGCTGTGTCATCTCTCTCCTGAGGAGCAGAAAAAGAAGTATTTTGCAGATAGGGGTGGGAGATATGTTTTTAGTATCTGGATCTTTGGGTCTGGGGAGTTGCTGTCACCGTTTACAAGGAAACTGAGATATCATCAATTGGTACCAAAATGAGTGTGTGATTGCTGCACTGGTCAGGAGGGTAGTTGTTAAATTCTCAAACAGTACAGACAGTGGAATCTTGACATTTTCTTGATGTTTCAATGGATTTGGTCCTTATGGGACAGAAAGCCAAAGCAGGTGGAACTCAGGCATACTAGAGAGAGAATACCATTTGATAAAGGCTAGACCAGTAGGTAAAGTTCTCAAATTGCAGATTTCCTTACAGTCTTTATCTCTTTATGGCTTTGCCAAAAAATTTTCAACCAGATGTGTTTAAAAATATAACAGTAATGAGATACTTAAAAATGGAGTCAATCTCTCCTCGTCTTTGACATGCTGCAGAGCACCAGCTGTGGCACAGGTGAGCCTTGGGGAATCAAAATGGCATAATCCTGCAGCCAGAGTCATACCCTGCGGAGCCAAACCCTGGAGGGAAGCATTGCCCTGTGGCAGGTCACAGGGATGCTGGAGGGGTGACCCCTTGGCCATCCTCCAGGGCAGCAGGTTCAGCCTGCCCAGCTCTTTAGGGCTCCCCAGGTCTCCTCAGTTCCCAGAGGCCCCCAGCCACTTGTCCTGAGGGCAGCAAGACCCAATTTTGTGTGCTGCTGGGAGGCCTTGAACTATCTCTGACACCCCCGATGGGGAAATGCTGGAATGAGGAGGAGGGGAAACCAAGGGCTTTTGTACTGAGGGAACAAAAAACATCCTCTTCGTGTCCCCGAGTTCAGCTATTGCAGACTCTCCAAATTGGGCTGGTGTTTTATTTTGCTTTTAAATGCTTCTTTAGCCAATGTGATTTTTATGTTTTGGCTGGAGGGTGTCTCCTTGGGAGACAGATCCAGTCTGGGACCTTCATTTGGCCCATCCAGCTTATCCACAAAACAGTCACAAGCCATCTCCTCTGGGCTCATTTTCTCTAGGATTTGCAGTGGCCTTTGTGTTTGGTACTGAAGGCAGAAAGGCCAGTGAGGGCAGCTGTGCTGTGTCCTCCAGCCCTCTGCCAACAGGGGCTCAGTGTGGGCTGGGGGATGCTGGGAGGCTACAGCTGTGAGAATGCTGAGAAATGTATGTGGGGATTGGCAGAAAACTGTTCTGAGGAAGAAGATGCCTCTTCTGATGATGGGGTAGCACGTGGTGGACTGGAAGGGTAAAACAAGTTAGGTTTGCTCCTAGGTAGAGAGGATTGTGTGGAGAAGTCTTGTCTCCTCTGGGCCTACTCATTTCAGCATCAAGATGTTGCAAGAGAAAATTCTCCTTCCCGCATTGTTTCATTTTTCCACCAATGGTAGCTAATCAAGATTCAATTTTGACGACTTCCCTTTACTCTCCCTGCTTCCTCTCCTCCTGCCCCGCACATGCCTCTGTTTTTATATAATTTTTTTTAATGCATTTCTTTTTGGCAGGAGTTGAAACGCAAGAAGCGTTTGGACCAAGATGAAACCAGTGGAGGAACATGTTGGGCAGTGCAGTGCTTTGTTCTGAGTTCAGGGGGAGAAGAGGGGGAAGCGAGGGGGGACGGGATGTCATTTTCCAGATGGGGACCCTGCCAAAGATGTTCTTGCTTTGGAAAGCAAAGAGCGATTTTTGAGGTTGTACCAGGTTTAACCCTTTATTGTCCCATTTCTGCCATGCAGGCAAACACCAAAGTCCTGGAGCTAAAATGGGTCTGTGTTCTGTTACATGGCCCAGGTGACCTGAATGGTCTCAAGCCAAAGTCTGCTGTTGTGACTAAACAATTAATTTATAAATTTAATAAATTAATGAAAGTCCAGGATTAGTGTTGGAAACTATGGATGAGTGAATGAGAAATCTGTGCTTGTTTATCAGTGAGGGTCCAGTACTACTGTGGTTGTCGTTGGAAAAACAAAATTAGCTTGTTTCTTTACAGAGGGTCAGGACCACTGTGCTTTTTCCTGCCCTGCCAGAAGTACCTGGTGGGATTTGGAATGCTGCTGAACTCTGCTTCAGCTGTTCCCATCAGGGGCCAGGGAGTAATTTTGCCTTGTGATGCATAAGATGCTTGGTAAACACCTTGTCCTTTGACCAAAGGAGCCCTGCACTGCTGGGGCTGGCCAGTAGCAAGCCCCAGCCTCAGGTAGCTAGTGGTTATGCTGGGGAATCACTGGGAGGTAACAGCACTGGTTCCTCCTCTCTGTTTTGAGCCAGTCACTTGTGCAAGACAACTGTCTTGTTGGAGGGTCTGGGGGTTGGAAAACCTTTGTAGGCATGCACTGCTGTATTTGTGACTGCCTTGGGCCATAAATACTGCATGGTGTGTAGGCTGCTGATTTAAGTGCTGCAGGTGTGTTGCACAGTAGCAAACTGATGATGAGGATACAGCAGGTGAGCAGAAAAGGAAAAGTTAAAGCAACTCTCTCTTCATTAAGACATCTTCCAGGTTGTAAATTCTTGGAGCACTTGTGTCAGGACTCCAGAGGAGGTGATGTATCTATTTCCTGATTAAAAGTCCCCTGAGGGTTTTGGTCTATGGTGCTGGACTGTTGGTATGAACATCCAGTCTCTTCAGTCTGGATAGAGTTCTCCTGGGAAGACCACCTTCTTGCCTCAGAGTAGAGATTTTATGCTGTATGCATAAAATGCCTACAATCCCTTTGGTAAACTCAGAGTCATGATTCAACACAACTAAGCCTGCAAGCCCCTTGTCCATGAGGACCAGCAGTCTCTCTGGCCCTCCAGTCTCTCACAGTCCCTTTCCTGCAGCCAGGGGGAAAACAGCTTTCTTAACCCCCCTATGAACCTCCTGAACATAAACACAATCTTCAGATTCAAAGAAGGTGTCGATAACTTTGTGCTGGAGACCACAAACTTTCTCTTACCAGCGTCTTTGGCTGCAGCGTGTGAAGCTTTGATCACTTGCACAAAGTGCAGATGGATGCAAACATGGCAAGGGATGGTTATAGCAGCACTGCTGTGGGTGTTCGTGGCCAGTGACTAATAGAGAAGTGATGCATCCAAGGCCAGCAGCCTTGAGACATTCCTTCAGTCTTGCATGCTTGTTTCTAGACAGCTGAGAGAGGTCTGGTCTGTAGGAAATGAGTATAGCTCCACTCTGGTGTCACCCATTGGGTTGGCATGGGGAAGAATAGCAGCATGTGGACAGAAGATATGTGTGCAGAATTGCCTGTGGTGGGTTTTGGCTTTATTTTCTGATATGTGCAATCTTGAGTGCTTTCCCATGGAGGTCAGTAGAGCTGGCTGGAAGCTTCATATGCACGACTTGCTGCACAGCATGTCTGAACTTGCATATTTTTCACCCCTTTCCTTGGGCCCCTTAAGTTTTCCATGAACCCTTTTCAGCAGTCTTGTGAACCATGGGTGGGAAGCACTGATTGATGGATAGGCACTTGAGTGGAAAGCAGAAGACCAGTGTTTCTCTTCACTTGCTTAGTGCCACCAAGCATCCCTGGTTTCAGGGCTGGGATCAGCTGACTTGCCCTTAAAGCCTGTAGTGTGTTTGGCCTGGGTCTCTGGCTCCTTATAAGCACAGTAACCACCACCACAGACTTCTAGGTAAAGTGGGACTAAAAATAAATTCATGATTATTGGTTGTTGTCTTTCTTGGAGGACTCCCTTCGGCCTGGAATTTGGCTTTATTTCACTTTGCTCAGGTGGCCGCATCTGTATGCGTGTGGTGCAGAAAGGTATCTGTTTAGCCATGCGGACACAGTACCCACACCTACCCAGGTCTGGAGACCCTATGACAGACTGAAAATGTTTTGAAGGTGTGAATTACTCCTTGTTCGTCTAACCTGGTGGTGGGTCTTCCTGTAGGAGCTCAGCCGCTTGGCTTCACTAGTGCCTGCTGATGGGCCCAGCTGGCCTGTGACAGCTGATCATGGGGTATTTCCACATGGCACCACATTGACTGTGCTGCTTCTCCTTCTCTCTTTCCTTAGTTCTTGGCAACTGCACGTTTGAATGTTTGCTTGACAAATACTTTACCTGAGTCTCTGACAACAAAAAGTTTAGTCTGACAAACCCCCCTGAGTTACCCTGTTCTCTCTTGTCAGTAATCTCTTGGTTGCTGTCTCCCTTAACCACAGTATTTTGTGTGTGATGCAAATTCATATTTTTTCCCCTTGCTGCTATCAGCCTGCCCCTCCCTGCTTGGTTCAGTTACTGAGGCTGTATCCCCAGGATGCTGACATCCGTATTTTACTAATCCAGAAATCCTGGGGGTACCAGGAAGCAGTACAGATAATAACACTGCATACCTGTGTAGCACCTTTCATCTGAGAATCTGAAATTGTCTGACTCATGTTCTTCTGGTTACTGCCTGTACCAGCAGCGGTTTGTTATTCCTGGTTTTGCAACTTGGGAAGCTGAGACGCAAGGTAGGGGTATACTTTTTCCAATGGATGTAGAAACAATTCTAGAAATGTGGCGTCATAACCTCCATGCCCGTGAGTTTCTATGCCTCTTTGTCTTCCAATAACCTAATTTGCCCCCAAAATGAAAGAGATCAGAGTGGGTTGGTTGGTTTTGAGCAATGCTTCATTTGCAGTGATCCATGGCTTTCTTTGTCCCAGGAACAAAAAGGCAATTGCCTTTTTCTCCAACAGATTTCTCCAAGGTAAGTTTCCTTCCTTGGTTGCAATTCAGGGCCCATAATATAGTTCACAGAAACAGCATACCCAAATATTGTCTATTCTTGTCAGTTTGGTGGTGTGGAGCAACACTGAACAAGTTTTCATGGTGGGCTCAAAGAGGGGAAAGATCTTGCTGTTTTTCAGGGGTGGTAACAGACTGGTGAAAGCATATCTGCAGGTGGTTGTTGGGTGGTCAGCCTGGACTGTCAGTCTCTCCAGCTGTTGGCCTGTTTTGGATGAGGCCCAGGAGCAGGTAGGACACTGCTGCTTTTCTTGCTGCCTCCAAACACAGCTGAGGACCTTCCAAGCAAACCTAGGCTGGTTTATGGGTTTTCATGGAAACCACAGGCAAACCACATCAAATTACTGGATTCTGCCCCAAACCAGGCAAAGTGCATGGGCTTCTGTTTCCTTTCACTTGGAGACAACTGGGAGAGGAGGGAGATGGAGGAAAACCTGTGTGGATCCAGCATTGACATAAGGCTGTAAGTGAGCTCTTCTTAAAGCCTGCAAAGTTGCCATTCTCATGGCTAGACCAGACTGATGAAGGGAGCATAATACCTGAGCTGATAGGCTCTGAAAGCTTGGGTGTAAGAGAAGGGATATTTTGTCTGAAACCCTTCCAGAAAGGGACAGTTGGGGGTGTTAAAAAAATAAAATATAAAAATGTGGAGAAGGAGGTTTAGTGTGAATTGAATGTGTGCCCTTGATCTATGTAACCTCAGCCAAGGTGATGGGGAAGTTAAGTCAGATTTTCTTGCACTGTGGACCATAGAGCACAGTGTGTGTGGGGAAGCAGAAACCTTAAGAGAGAAAGGGAGAGAATTGCAAGCCGCAGGATGTAAAAGTGTATATATTTTCCGTGTGTTTGCATCAGAACACACTAATTTTGCCTGGGATGGGTGGCAAGCATGTGCTGAACCAGCCCTGTCCAGCTTGCATGATGTGGAGTAGCTCGGGAGATGTTGCTGTAGCCCTGTCTCTCCCCTCCACCTCCACGCAGGGCACAAGATCAGCACCCATATGTGCAGACCTCCCCGCAGGCATGTGCCAGAGCTTTGTAACAGAGCCACGCTCTCCTCTTGAGGCCAGGGCACCCCTGGCTCCCCACGCTACCCCCCTTCTCCCCTTCCCCTTTCTCCCATGTGCTTTTATTCCTTTTGCAAACAGCGTATGCCAAATCCGACTTCACAGCTGGCTCTGCTCCACGTGTTTGTTTTCTATGCCTGCACGGCGCTCGCCAGCTCCGCTTGCGCCATGGCTCAGAGGTGGAGGCAGCGGGGGGAGAGCAGGGCTGGTAGGGAGGGAAACAGGAGCAGGCTGCTGCTTGCCAAGCCCTTATTTGTTTAAAGCTTAAGCCTGTTTGAGAGAGCCTTTTTGGAGTGAGGGGTAAGTGGCAGGGGCGGGATGCGGGGGAATGGAGAAAGTAAACTGTGTGTCAAGGAAAGCAAACTTTGCAGCTGGAATTGCTGCTGGTGCTTATTGTGTGAAGGGCCTGGGGAGGTGTCTCCGGCGCTGTGCTCGTGCTCTCAACAAGGGTGTGAGTGTAAATGGGCAGGGATGAGATGAAAAGCAGGCAGCCAGCGAAGGGTCTGTGCTGTGCCCCATCAGTGCAGGCATTGCTGCCTGGCAGGCACGGACTGTGGCTCTCATCAGCGTGGCCAGGGCACAGGCAGGTGAGTCTCCTTTCCTAGGTTCTGGGGCAGCAGCATTTTGCCATCCTTCTGTTGTGGTCCATCCCCTTGCTCAGAGGGAGAAACCAGGTGCTGGCTCTGCAGGGTGATGTGAGGTCTTGCTTCATCTCCTGATCATGTTTGGATCGCTGTCCTCAACTGAACCATCGTTTTTGGAGAAGCATATTTATTGCTCAGATGATAAATGGGCAAATAACATGCAGGCACAATATTAAGACAAAGTAGAAGAAACATGACCATCTCTTCTTCATCTCTGGGGCAGGGGAAATCTGTCACCCACGAAGACCCTGTTGTGTGTCCCCCATCATTCCACCCACCCCAAGACCCTGTTGTGTGTTCCCCATCATTCCACCCACCCCAAGACCCTGCTGCAAGTGTTTCCCCCATCACTTTTACCCTTCAGGTGGACCCTGTGGGGTTTTGGAGCAGCATGGTGACTACTGGTCACAGCACAAGAGAGGCCGTCGCTCTGTGGCTCAGCCCATCTGTGTTCTGGCCCCCACACCCCACCTAGGCATTTGGCACCAGACAGAGCGTTTTCTATGGGCAATCGTTTTTGTCCCTTTGTTTTGCTGACCTCGAGCTTCCTCTTGTGTTTTTTGGAGTAGTGACATGTCTTCCAGGGGACATCTGTCCCAGCAGAAAGTTCTAGTCTGTTGACCTGCTCACATACCCAAAATTATTATCGTTAGTGAAAAGCCTTTAAATGACAGCTATGGAAAGTAAAAACTCCCATTTATTCCCTAATTCATAAAAGAGAAAAAAATCCCCAACTTTCAAATACCATCTTCAAAGGACACGAAAAATAGGCTTGTGCTCTTTTGCATCCCAGCAACAAGCCATTGCTGAAAGGAGTGCAAACTAGAAGGCAGTTTCTCTTTATGGCAGTGATGGGGATGTCTCTAAAGCCAGCCATGCAGGGATTAAACTTTGTATTGACGTTACTGTCGAGTACTTTGTCCTGTCTCTTTTGTATGCTCTTCTGGATTTTGATGTCAGCTGTGTTAAACTAGCCTTGTGCTTGTAATGCAGTTTCTGGGCCTGCTCCCATTGAAGTCATGGCAAAGATCAGTCTGAGTTTGGAGGCGGCAGAATCAAGTCCTCTGTTACGATTTTAGCAGGTATTTCTGCTCTGCCACTACTTGTATTTAATATAAGCTTGGTTAGTTCTATACTGTAGCTGCTGTTAGGCACCCTTGCTCTTCAAATACACACTAGAAGAGGGCTTAAAAGCTAATAAAGTTACCCAAGTCTTTGCTCTGCTCCAACAGGAAAATTTCCCCATTGCAACTTCCCCCAAGGAAGGTTTAAGTGTCACTGGCAGTTTCTGTGGGCTTTTCTGGTTTGGGTTTTTCTTTGTTTCTGTATTTGTTTCTCTCTATTATTGTCCCTAATTGGACATGGACAAGATTTTTCTATTGTTCCTAGACAAAGATGACTTCGTGTTTTTTGGTTGCTGGTTTAGGGTTGTCTGGGGAGGAGTGAGGGGGGTTGTTTGGGGCTTTTTGGAACTTAAAGGTAAGTTCATGTTTAAGCAGGTAAATAACTAGGCTGCTCTCAAAAAGCACCTGTATTTGTGTCTCTCTGGCCTGTGATTCTCTGTGACCAAGAGCGTCTGAGACCTGGTTTGGAGGTGGCCATAGCCTCCAGACACACCAAAACACTCCCTGCTGCCCAGGCACTACTGCAGCACTTCATGCAGGTGCTGACCAGTGGTGGTTGTCTGATATACACTCCTCTGTGGTTTATATCATAGGCATCCTGCTTTCAGAGAGAGGAGTGTTTCATCTGGGGGTTACCAGCATGAATGGACTCTGTGATATTTATTGTCAATCTTGTGCAGGCCTGACCCCGTCATGTGACAGAAACAATAAAATCGATCTCTTCAGGGTAGCTCCGTGTCACACCTTTGCCATGATTCATGGTCCTCCTTCCCTGGAGCCCATTTCTGATCACTGGTACAGCTGCAGAGAGGCCATAGAGTAGGATTAGGTACCCTAGGATGTGGGATTTATGGTGGTGTTGTCACATCAGTAATGAAATGCTCATTTTGGTAGACATGGTGGTGTCCTGTGGTTGGAGGGTGAGGGTTGGCTGCGTGCATGTGCTCCCCAAGAGCTGCTGCGGGAAGCAGTGTAGAGCAGAGTTGAGTGAAAGCAGCTTTGGAAGAAAGCATCCTGCTCTCCCTGTGGAAAAATGCTGTTTCACTGGATCAGAGCACACTATGGAAGTGCATCTGTTGATTAAACTTTCAGAGCAGGATGGAGTTTTTGGTAAGAGCAGGAGTGATTCTCCTGCTATCGTGAGTATCCCACACCTAAACAAAGTGAAAGAGTTGCAGCTGAGGAGGGACATTTGCTTAAGATGTGATGGTCCTAAGTGACAACCCCTGCTCTGAGAAAGGCAAGGGAAAGCCATGTCATTGCATGCTCCTTGCCTTCCCAGCCCCTGGAGCAGTGGGGACAAATGCAGCGTAAGGAAATTGGCCAAAGTCCCAACTCCCCCATTTCCCCTTCTTTCTTGACCCTCTCACCTCAATTTAAGTTTCCTTCCTTTTCCTGTCTGCCACCTTTATCACCAGCTTTCCTTTACTATCTTGCAAGGCTTTTGCACGGCATTGCTTTGCTGTGCCTGCTGGGCCTCCCTCCTCTCTGACCTCTCCTTAACCCAAGAAGTGATCAGAGCCTCAACCTCAGGCTTCAAGACTTGGGTTTTTTTAGTTTGGAAAGGATGAGAAGGGAAAAACAAAAGCAGTGCCCTGACTAGTGTAAACTAGCCACAGGCACATCTGTGCCAGCGTGATGACAGCTCCTGGTGGGAACTGCCCATCCCTCCCTGCAGTCTCATCCACCGCAGTTGCTGACAGGGGGTGAACAACCTGACACCCCGCTCACGCTGGTGACGGATTCGGTATGGTTGGGCCCAGACCAGAGCCAGCAGCATTGCTCAGTGCTCACTGCCTGTCCTGTGTGTCCTCCCGAGCAGCCCCCCATCGGCTTTCCTTGCCCAGGTGCATGCTCTTCCCCATTCCCAGCTCCTTGTTACATGCTTTGCCTCCTGACAACAGGAAAAGGCCTAGGTAGATAAACTGTTACTGTTTGTATAAAGCATCCTAAAAGGAGTAACCCTTCTAGCCAGAGGTGTGAAGTCTGTAGGACATGGGAGGGATTTCACTCTCTGTTTAGTACAGCATCTGACCGCAGCTCTAACTGCATTGACACTGATCACTGGCTTTAGTTGTGATCTGAATGTTAAAGCAGGTATAATTTTCATAGGCAAGAGATAGGATGCTTCAGGTGAGTAATACAGTGCAGTAAATCCCCTGTTTTTAAGGCTGAAGGTCTGTTTTCACACCACACTTGTGTCAGTGGGTGACCCCTTTCCTGCTGCTTCCTCTGGAGTGATTCTCACTGTGAAGATGCAATGTTGTCTCTCTGCAAAGCCTCAGATAAGCCAGGCTTTCTTGCTGCACCGTGAGCTGAGTTTGTAGCAGGCATGGAACAAACTGAAAACACTCCAGAGTGGGTAACTGATCTCCTCAAATGTATGGCTACATTGATGTGGTTTTCCGAGGGGATCCTGAGGCTTTCTCCTGATGCCAACTTTGGAGGAGTAGGTTGAGCTGCAACCCTCTGTACGCTTGGTTGGGGTCTCACAAGACCTTGATAGCAGCAATTCTGCTGACTTTCTGATATTTGATGTTCAGGCCCCCAGATGCACCCTCAGTGAGTGCTGCAGATGTGCACTCCCTCTGGAAGTGCTCAGCTCTTTAAATTAGGACGTTAACTGGGGACTCTGCAGGTGGACCAAGGATGAGACGGATGGGGAATGTGAAGGAAAAGTTGATCTAAAGCTGTGCCAGCTTTCCCGGGTTGGGACTGAAGCTGGACTGAAAGGTTTGACCAGAGAGGCATCCTGCTGCGGGGCCACTTTCCCCCGTCGAGCGCTTGGGAGAAGGAGCCAGAGAGCAGCCAGCAGCTTGGGGCTTGTTGCAGCAACAACATCTGTTTCCTAGGTGCACTTTGTTTCTGAAGAGGCTGTGCAGCACGCTCCATCTGCGCCCTGCTCTCTCTTTTCTTTCTTTCTTTCCGCCGCTTGTGCCAGAAGCGTATGAAAGAGAATGTGTGCCTGCAGGGTGCCATGATTTGTCCTTGCCTTTTGAAATTTTCAATAAAAAT
>JANHGB010008666.1:8155-34957 GCA_026283785.1 Coracopsis vasa
GTGAAAAATGCTTCCCTGCAACAGGGTGTGATCAGGGTGCAAACAGTCACTTCAGGAAAACCTGGATGAAGTGCTCTCAAATCACTTAGAGAACTGTTTCACTTTGTCAAAAGGTACAACTTCAGAAAGGCATTTGTCCTTCCTATTAGATGTGGAACAAGCCTGTGTTGGATGGCAATGCAGAACAATGGTTCCCAACTCCTCTGTTTGGTTTAGGCTTCTGTTAAACTGTGGCCATGATAACATAAGCTTTCTAGTATGAAACCCTAGTCTGGTTGTCAAAAGTAGTCCAAATTCCACTGCTGTTCAGCACGGCATGATGAATGGGAGGTAGGCAGTGATGTTAAGCATGATGTGAAATTCAATAGAGTAGTTTAGAGCAGTGTTCTGAGTGCTTGTTAATTAGCAGGGCCTACTTGGGTTTGGATCTTCCTTAGCAAATGTAAGCCTACTGATTGTAAACTTGCTTTTAGTTATCATTCTTTTATGACCTCTTAGAAGTGACCACAATTCAAAAGCTACTGTTTGAGTTTGCTGAGGAGTGGAGGAAGGTGGGGACACAACTCTGTCCGTACTGCTACAAGAAGCATACCAAGCCTTGGAGTTACTGCAGTGTACTTGATCAAACCTTCAGGGAGAGTACTGAGATGAATAGTCAAGGTGGATGGTACTAAATTATCTGCTGAGAAAATAGCCTAGTTAGAGTTAAAATGCAATGGATGGGTAAAATACTGTCGTGCTATCTGACACCCAAGATGACTGTATTCAAAAATCTTGCTGTCTTTGTTTGTTGTAGGTGTGGGCAAGAGCAGTTTGCTGTTGCGTTTTGCAGATAATACATTCTCAGGTGAGTGTTTTGTTTACTTCAGTTAAGTGAGATGGTCAAGGTCTGCTCCAGTGCTGCTGGCTGGCAAGGAGTGCATTTACCCACTGATAGCTAGACTAGGAATACATGATGTTTCTAACTTTGTTTCACTGGTATAAGCCTATACAAGCCATCCTATCTGACTTCACTTGCATCTGCAAGTCCTACAGTATTTAAATACTGACATGATTCCAGAAATAGCGTAGTTTTTTTAGCTTATGCTGTATTCTGTGCAGACTTTCTATTGGACATTGGGTATTTAGATTGATTGAATATTGTGGCTAAACAACTTATATTTGTGACATAACTAACTGGGAGGAAACTATTAAAAATCAATGATTGTAGAAGCATTTAGAGAAAAATTTGTCTCAATTTTCACAAGTGAAATACTTCCATAGTTGCTGTCTATTTCTGGAGATATTTGGGTGCTTACTCTTGACCACCAATGCAACAGAAGAATCATTTTATTTTTTAACACCAAGTTTTAAACTTTAAGCGTAACGCAGGAGAAGTTGCAGCTATTAGCTGCAGATACAAATACACAGATCAGCATGACCTGATAGAGCATTTTCAATGATAAGCAGATAAGGGGGAACCTTGTTCTGCTGTCTAGTGTGAGAGCTACTGCCAAATAGCGTTCAGAAGTGTGCTTTGGGACATCCAAAATAAACAAGAGTTAGGCTCTCACTTAGCCATGCTTTCCCTTCAGGCAGCTACATTACCACAATTGGAGTGGATTTTAAAATTCGGACAGTTGAGATCAATGGGGAGAAGGTGAAGCTACAGATCTGGGACACAGCTGGACAAGAGCGCTTCCGGACTATCACATCAACGTGAGTATAACTGGGCTTTGTGATACGTAGCTTTATGCATGGATCTTGCAGTTTAGAGTTACAGTTTAGATATTTAATGTTGCAGTTGATTAGTTAGTGACAGCTTTGTGGTCTGTACAGTGGGACTTCTCTCAGCTGTTTTAGAACCAGTAGTGGTGGTGATGATGTGTCTAGGTTTGAAACTGGGATTTCAGATTTCCTCATTCTTCTGTGCATTTCCATGACGGCTTTGCCTTATTCCTCTGCTGTTAGTTTCCAAATGGTAGAACTGGAATTATTTCACTGATCTGTATATAGTAGAAAATTTGTCTCTGAAGCCTGTCCGAGAAGGTCATCCTCTGATTGAAGATATTGCACAAGTACAGAGTGCAAACCCTCTGTCAGTGTTGTATAACTAATGAATAGCTTTGAGGTTTAGGAATAGGATTTCCAATATTTAGTTTTCTCTTAGGACAAATGCATAGTCTTATAGGACTCTTTGTGTGGAGTTCTGTTGAAGTAGATGCCCACATGAAGTTAACCTTTTCCTTGGTTTGAGTTCAGTTTCATTCTCATTGTCCTTTTGAACAGCGTGTGCACAGCTTTTCCTGTTCCTGGAGAAACCACACCCAGAGCTGCAGCCCTGGGAACTGAGAATAAAGTGTGTTTGTAAACTGATTGCATTAAAGGTGGGACTGCTCACCATGGCACTAGGGAAAGAGGAAGAAATACACTTGGAAATGGAACTTTTGTTTCTTTTATTAGCATAAATAGTAATTCTTGAAAGACCTGGGTGTTTCACTTGGTCTTTCATGACTGACTTCTCTTTTGGTTCTTATTTGAGAGGAGGATTGTTTTCAGCTGATGCATTGGTTAACTTAGACATAAAAATCATGAGATTGGTTGCATCTGTGTTACATCTGACCAGCTAGAACTGACAAAATTGAACCTGGTGTGTGCACCGCCCCTTTCCTCTGCTCTTCTATACGGATATTACTGGATTGCTTCCATTGTTTCTTAAGTGTTTGGCTTGAAAAACCTTGGTTGCCTCTTGTAGGGTTCCTGTGTGTGACATCACTTCTTGTTTCAGCGCTGCAGGCAGCATGGGGCAGGAAGTGGTGAGGGGGAGACAGCAGTGCAGTGCTGTGGCCCCCGTCAGCTGTGTGCATGGGCTAGTCACAGAGTGCCCCAATTACTGCTGAGTCAGCACATGGCCTTCCTGTTTTCAGATTCCCTGACGCCACTCGGAGCTGCGTTAATGAGCGTTGGTTTGTGGGGCTGATGCCAGCTGGTTTAGAAAGCCATGGTACAGGGAATACTGGGAAAGGAGGTGAATGGGAATAGCTGCAGATTAGAATTTGTGTAGTGTTTTGTTTAATTCTTTGATTAACATTTAAAATAGGTGAGCTGAACTGGTTTGAGGGTGTTTGTGCCATGACTCATTTGAACTCTGCTACTACTTTCTTTTGCATAGCTTTTTAACAAATTGAGGGATATTTTACTCCTGGGGAAGTGGAGGCCCCAATTTTCCTGCTGTAACTCTGGTGAAGTGGTTACAGAATCTTCCGTGGTCAGGAAAGAAAGATTTGAACTTTGTTCAACTTTAAGCAAAGAAGTTCCTGTGTCGGAGTGCATTTGAAGCGTTGAGGGAAAACACTTTGGGAATGCTGGTTACACTGTTATGAGGGCTCCTCTTGCTGCTAGCTTAGCTAGCATTCACGGATACTTTTCAGGAGGTGCTCTGGACCCAAAGGTATCAACCAGGAGATAACAACATCTGGATTTTAGAAATGGTTCTACCTTTTCTTCATTGGCAAAGTAACACTGTAACTGATTTGCTTATCCCAAACTGAGTGACAAATCAAGTTACCATGCTAGTACTTACAAAAGGGCTTGGCTACCAAATCATGGGTGGAGTATGTGTGTGCTGTCAACAGTGTGGTAGTCTTTGTCTAGTCCTTGACTAGATTGAGGTTTAGATTGAGGTAAAGGATATAAAAAGGTGTTCCTACAGTATTACTGTAGGTCAGGAAGTGCCTTTACAGTTAAAGGTAGATTTCAGATTGATGTTGAGCCAAGCCTGGCAAGCAAACCTGAAATTAGAGCCTATCTGATAATAATAGTAATAGGTTGGAAGTACTGCTGTATAGACCTAGAACTGCAAAACGGGAGAGGTGGTAGGAGTTAATAGTGGAAAATTGGGAAACGTTAAGGTTGTTCTATTTTGATTTGACTTGACTGCAGCTACAGAAGCTGAAAACCAGAATAAAACAGAAATCAAGTTGATCTGAAGTATTCTATACAAGTTCAAGAAAACTGAACTAGATCAGAATTTTGGATTGGGAAATGTAAAAGCAGCTGGTTTTTACTGTCTATTAAATGTGGAAATACTGGGATAGCTGGTGCCTAGTGGGAAGAGAGGCCAAGTTGTGTGAATTTGTTTGTCATGAAATGTCATCCAAACTCTGAATTTCATTTAAATTCACCGGAGATGTGGCATGGCAGGATTCAGATGTATTAGCAGGAACACTTCAGATGTATGAGCAACCAGTTCCTGTACTTGATTTGCTCTTGTAGGACTGCTTTGTCCTGATTCAGGACTGTGGTTTTACGATACAGGCGTTACGTAATAGCTGTCAGATGGTGGCACAGGGTGAATAGTGATAGCAGAGGGGCCTTCTGCCATGTGTTTGTGTGTAATGGCATGTCCAAGAGAAGGATAAACTTTTTGCAATGATAGAATTGCTGTGTCTTTTGCAGCAGGTATGAGGGTCCGAAAGACTAAACAACTGGCCTGTGACAATAGATGTGCTTCCAGAAACCTGGAAGAAAGAGGCTGAGTATGAAAACATATTAGAAGTCTGTAGGATTGGTTAGAATCCTAGATGAATGAAAACCAAAGAACCATATATACCACAAACTAGTTAAATACTGTCGAAGATGCTGGATTAAAGGAGTGACCTATCTTTCATATTGGCCAGTTATGTTTATTTTTCCATAAAAGAAATGTATGGGCCCTACTGAACTGATGCAGTCAATAATGCTCTGGCTCAATAGTGCTCTGACTTTCCTACTGTCATGCTTCATGGAACTGGTTATTATAACTCCAGATGCTAATCTGGGAAAGTATTTACTAGAGGATATCTGAGAACTTTCCTACTGGTATCTGATAGTGGGAAGTACCACAATGAGTGGCAGAGTGTTCCCTTCTGCTTGGAAAGGTAGTCTGCAGAGATGTGAAGAAGAACACAAACGGCTGAAGGACACCATGAGTTTGGTTAGCTGGTTCTGGAGATTTTCTGTATCAAGTCTGCAGTATTAGTGGGTAATGTTTCAAAGGCAGTAAGCTTATGTCGTTAAGCTTCTTTAAATATAACTCTCTTGGTAAAACAAACAACTCTGGTGTTTATTTCCATTTAAATGTTAGCATTCTTAAGCCTTTTCCACACCAAAGCTAAATGTAAACCCTTTAGATCTAGGTAATTTTTCCAACCATGTGGAAGATAGTTGACTACTACCAAGCATCCAAGGGCATATACAGGTCAGGTTTGGTTGTCTTTCACCTCAGTGGGATGCTTTCATATTCACTCTAAGCAAGAATAACTGTTCCGTAGCTTCTGAAAGGTTTTTTTTTGGGGGAGGGAATGGGTTGGGAGGTTGGGACTGAGAACTTAATTTCTCTTTTGCTTTCATTTTTGTGGTCTCCATCTTCCCTAAAATGAAGATAAGGCATGCTTTCCCTCGTGTCAAAGCCTCAACTACCTCTTGGTTGCCAAAAGCACAAAATTTACACCTACTCCTCCCTGAATGCCAAAAGCCCCATCTGTTCTCTACTCGCCAAAGCCTACAACTTGTTATAAAAGCAATTCTGCACTGCATCATTCTGAAATTGGAAGTAGGGGGTAGGATAGATAAGACTTTGTTTTCTAATACTGTCCTGCACTTGAGGTTGGAGAATCTTTGGTGTACTTATTAAGCCTAAAATGTTTTCTAGGACACAAGGCTGTATCTAACAAGTGATAGAAAATAGCATGAGTAGTTTCTTAAGAAAAATGTGTATTTTGGGGCTTAAGAGTCAAAAAGAATAAAAAGTAGTCATGGCCTTATCTCTTGTGCTGATGAAAGGTAATGTCAGCCAATGGAGAAAATGACATTTTAGTATAGATATGGGGTTGGCAACCTTTCTAGACCAATGTGCCAGACAATTTTCCCTTCCAAAAATAGAAGCAGTGTATGCTGATAGGAACTCAGCAGGAGTCAGGGGTTGCTGTCTTGCACAAAGGAGGATATTTCTCCTGACGTGGTTGGCACTATTAGTGCTTTGTGGCAGGAGCTCCCAGCTCCTGCAGAGTTTTGAATGCCATAGTGGCCTGTGCTGCATGGTCCAGCCCACAGTCCTCATCCCTAGAAGCAAGCGACGACTGTGCTGACGACATGTCAGGAGTGGGATCTGTATGTACACGGTGAATGTTATTCTACTCCCCGACATCATATGCTTTGCTTAGAAGAAAATCTAGGTGCGTGGGCAAGGTAGGAGCAGCAGGATGCTCCGTTGGGTCCTCTGGTTTGGATGACTGGGATACCAGGCATGGTTTTATGGTGCGCGCAGCAGAATGAAGCAGCTCTGTGTAGGTGTAGCTGTACCACTGCGTTTCTCTAAAGGCTGAGTGTTGTCTTTGCAAATGTGATGCTCAGTGTTAGAGAGGAAGTGGTAGGTCAGCCTAAGGGTTGCTGAATTGAAAGACTATTAGGTGATATGGGAGAGTTTGAAGGTAATTGGTTTGTTGTTCAGATGTAGAAAAATCGAGTGTGTTGGTAGGGTTGGAGAGCTTTCCCTTTCTGATGCTATTGCACAGAACAGGACTTCATCCAAAATGGCATGCAGTGCGTGTTAGCGGCAGGAGAAAATGGGTTATTTTGGCACCATGTGGATTTAGGCTATGGAATATTTTTTGCTCTAAGTGATCTAAGTTATGAAATAAAGTTGAGCTTTTAACAAAGCACAAATGCAGTGCTGTAACAAGTTTTAAAGCTCTTAAAGGACCTGATTGTGAATGAACTAGTGGAAGGTGTCCCTGCCCGTGGCAGGGGTTAGAATTAGATGATCTTAAGGCCCTTTCCAACCCAAACCAGTCTGTGATTCTATGACAAGAATATTTGAAAGTACAGGATCTCTGATGGGCTGGGAATAAGTAATTCTTATCTGAGTTAGTTCTTGCCAAGGGAAGTGAATATACAGCATAAATTACTGGTAGAACATGCATGGAAGATTTATTTGACTGTCATCTGAAAGTGCTCAGAGGAGCAGTAGGAGCAGGCTCTCCTATTTCCATAGAGTGTGTATCATATGATAGAGGAGTATTTGATGCCCAGTGATTGTCACTGCAAAGTGACGATGAGAGGAAAGGGGTGGGAGAGATGAGTGCACTCTGTGTGTGGTTTATATCTGTCTGTGGAAGGCTGTCTTGATGGTTGATACAGACAAGTGGCTTCTGCTAGAGAAGGGATGATGAGAGGAGGGTGAGGAAGAGAGAGGGACTGGCTCAAGTGCATTGGTAGCAGAAGCAAGCTGAAGATTTGAGGTCTGAAAGGCAGTACGTTTGGATTAGATTAGAAGGCTTTGAAGCTCAAAGGTGTCCTTGCTGAGTTGGAATAATTTATCAAAGAGGACCAGAGTAGTCACAGTGGTGGACATCTTTAAAGTGCAGGGGAAGGAAGAGTGCTGCAAGAGGTGCTTGTGGTAAGAGATAAAGATCTAGAAAGGCTGTCACAATTGAAGGGAAAACCCTTGATTTTGGTATGCTGAATTTTGGAATTTGTTTTCTTAAAAATCTTAATGATTTTTAGGGCATGAAAGGGAAAGAAAAAAGCTACACCAAATATAAAAACTGGGTGCTGGTAAAGACCTCAGTGTCAATGGTTTAAATTACTTTTTTTTTTTTTTGTCAAAGCTGCCTAATTTGCAGTAGGGAGAATACCTGTGGTGAATGTGGCTGAAAACTGAGAAGGTGGAGCTTGCTGTTTTTATATAGCATTCTCATGCTGCAGATACTGTCTGCCTTTAGTCGGGTCATGCAGGTGATAATGTTGGAACTTGAATTCAGATTATTTTTTTTGCATGTCAGAATTGTTCATCATCATTTAAAGGTGTTGGTTGCCCAAGACTAATGGGAATAAACCAAAATGAAGCTTATTTTTAATGGCTAAAGGTAGCAGAGCGCATTGGATGCACATATGGAGTTGATCTGTTGAGTAGGAAGGTGCGATCAGAACACAGTCGCTCCATAAGAGAGAATTTTTTGTGAGCTCAAGAGAGCTGTGACTGAGGATTGGGTATATTTGGAGATCTGCTGAAACCTTAGTCTGTAAATGATCTTTCACAGATAACAGAATGACTGCAAAACCTTGATGTGGCATGTACAAGGTTAAGGTTCACATCACAGCCAGTTCCAAAGACATACTGGGGGCACTCCACTACCTTTTCTTCATGTAGCTGGAAGACAGTATTAATCTTTGAAGGTCTTGACAACCTGAACAAGGAAGTAAACAGCAATCTTTGGACTTCAGAACCTACTTGTATAGAGTAAATGAGCAGGGAACACTGTAGGTTTAGAGGAGTAGTGCGTTGTAAAAGAATTAAATGACTCCCAGTGGAAAGAAAATGGGGGCCCTAGATTACAGTAACCTGGGGCTTTGTTGTGAATCTTGTAGAAGCTAAATAGAAGAGAAAGAGATGAGGTGATACATAGCTTGAGTTAACGTTTGTTGTCTTCTCGGGCTCCACAGGTATTACAGAGGAACACATGGGGTCATTGTTGTCTACGATGTAACAAGTGCAGAATCTTTCGTGAATGTAAAACGGTGGTTGCATGAAATTAATCAGAACTGTGATGATGTCTGCCGGATACTAGGTGAGCTTCTAATCAGAGTTACAATATCTTCTATTGTGGGCTGATCTGCTGAAGTACCAAACTGACTTTTTTCCTTTTCCTTTCTTTTTTTAGTGGGGAATAAGAATGATGACCCAGAGCGAAAAGTGGTAGAAACAGAAGATGCCTATAAATTTGCTGGGCAGATGGAGATCCAATTGTTTGAGACCAGCGCCAAAGAAAATATTAATGTGGAAGAGGTAATATAATGTGTAGAAGACTATAGATAAGACTATATGGGGATATTGGTTTGGAGAAAAGTAAGAATTGCATTCTTCCTGTTGAGGAAGAAAGAAAATACTTTGTACAAGTTGCAAGTGAGTAGGTTAACATGAAAAAGAGACTTCCAGCTGTGTTTGGAAGAGTCCAGGAAGTGAAATGAAGGAGCCCATATTGCATTTTCACTAGCTTTACAATGCTAACATATTAGATGTGGACTCAAGAAAGACTTGTCACTAGGGAGAATGCTGCTAGGAGGTGGGACTGCCCAGTCTTCACTCCTGGCCTCAGTTGCCAAACTGACCTGGTTTTATTTACTCATTTAGGAAAGGAGATAGTGGTGTTTCTGATTTTGCTTGGGAGCGGGTACTGGATTTCCACTTGGCCCACAGTTCTGGGCTTGCCTGAGTTCCTGGCTGATCTGAACTTGCTTGTTTTGTCTTGCAGATGTTTAACTGCATTACAGAGCTAGTCCTGCGGGCAAAGAAAGAAAACCTAGCAAAGCAGCAACAGCAGCAACAGAATGATGTGGTGAAGCTAACGAAGAATAGTAAAAGGAAGAAGCGGTGCTGCTAATGCCCTTTCCCTGCTGCAGAGACTCTGCTCTCAGACAGATCAGCCCCTCCAGCTAGACTCGGGCAATTCCACTGGGGCAGGCTTTGGGAGGACTTTCTCAGTTTTGTGCCGTTATTTAAAGATTATTTTTTCTCCATGTTTTCTATCAAGAGGCGCTGGCACCTTACCACTGCAGTGCCAAGAAGGTATCGGATGGAATCTTGCCCCCCTCTCCTCCCCTGCTCATTCCAGTGCGCCTTGTAGACAAGAAGGACGTTGCCTACCAAGTGGACTAATTAACCCAAGAGTTTGTATATAATGTATATTGCTTTAACCAGCCTCGCCTCCCTGTTGTCGCTTTGGCTTCTGCCTTCTTAATGTCAACCAATCATGGACTGCAGAGTGCATCTTTTTAAAGAAATAGTACAAAGTTCTTAATTCAAGTTGGCCCTGGGCTGGCAGCAGCTGCTTCCTGGGGCCTCTGGCTTTCCTTTCTGTTGGGCTCCAGGCTGGCGACTGGTGCCCCTGGGGCCTGTGGCTTCACCTGGAGCTCCAGGCTTTTACTGGGGCTCAGGCTTTGTTTTTCTAGGTACCAGGATTGCAGGTGTTGCTGCTGGAGCCTGGGGTTTCACTTCACCAGCCCCTGGGCTGGCAGCTGGTGCTGCTGCTGGGGCCTTGAATTTCAGTTTGCCATGATCCAGGTTTGTGGCTGGGTCCTTGGGTTTCACCTTCTTGTGCTGCAGCCCAGCTGTACCTGTGCTCTCCTTTAGTTTGTATCAAGATACTGAAAACCAAACTGACCTGCAGGAGTGGGAGTTCTTTGGATAAAACTTTTTTTGTTTTGTTTTTTATTTTTATTTTTAAAGCAAAGTTTAACTCTTCTGACCTCTGCTTCTGGTTTGCCAGGGTGTAAGTGAGGGTCCATTTCTTTTGAGAACAACAAAACCCATGTGATTCTGCCAAAAAAACCCCCAAACTTCTCCTCATTGCCCTGTCCACAAATAGGCAATCTGGACTGGAATGTGAATTTTGGTGGCAAAGCTTTTGTTTTTTAGAGAGAAGAGGCATGAAAATAAATCCAGCTGTTCTGGATTTATTTCTGAATATGAAAGCTGCTGCAGGATCATTCCCAGGATTCTTCTGTCAGAAAGGAGGACTGCTGTTTAAATGTAAGGAAATAGAGAGCTTGCTTGCTTGGGTTATGTGGTGGTGGAGGATCACCCTTGGGAACAAACTGGTCTCCCTATGCTCAGCAACATTTTCCTGGCCCTTGTTGGCCTTTCTGGGAAAAAAAGGGCTCAGTTCATCAGCCTGAGTAGATGTAGTTCAAGGTGGAGAGTGTGTGTGCGTGTAACTAAAATATCAAATGTTGGGCTCGAAGTACATGCTCAGCACCTGAATAATTGCCTAAATAATAATAAAAGGTTGTTTTTTTTCTGAAAATTACTAAAAGACATGGAAGGTATGACTTCCTTTAAGGCCTTTGAAGGTGGACGTACTCAGTTTCTCAGTAAGTGGCCCTATGGAATCACTGGCCTTGGTTTGGTAGGGCGTGATTCACCAGTGTCCATGAGCTTTGAATCAGCCCACTTCTCTCCCTTCCTCCCCCTTCCCCAGGAGAGGCTAAATTTTAAGTCACTTACTTTGCCTGCATTGTTTTAGATTTTATGGGTTGTGGTAAGAGCCCTGATCATACAATCACATCACAATCAATCACTTTAAAGACTTTTTAAAGATGCAAACAATGAATGTGTAACACATGGGGGGTTTAATCAGTTCAGGTGCTGGGAGTATGTATCCAGCTGCCTTCACCCATCTCTTTTCTTCACATATCTTGTGTTGGTAACCCAAGAATAAGAATGAGCTGGGATGTATTGCTTGTGTGAGCTCTGATAATGGTAAGACTTGAGCAGCTGTGGAAGGTGGTGGCTGCAGTTACACCAGTCCATCCTGTCTGCTCTGTGGCGTTGGATGTGGCGTGTGCCCAAGGGAGGAGCTGGGTCAGTCCTCAAGGCCTTCCTGTTGAGATGAAGCTGTCCTGTGATGGTTACCCCTTTCAGATTAAAGGGCCCAGCTGCATTACTCTGGGACTCGTGGTAGTGTGTGTGCAGATCTAGGAGGGAGTAACTTCATATAGGCAGAAATAAAGAAAATGTCTGAATTTACTGGAAATGATGCAATAAAATGAGGAAATGGTGCACCCAAGCCTGGAGTGTTCTTTTATATGGAAAGATTGGTCCTCATTGAGTCCAGGTCTATGTGGGCACAGTTTGAACTTTGCCAATCCAGGTGTCCAACTTCCTGGCTTAAAGTGGGATTTATTTGGTTTTCATCTTCCCTCGAGGTGGCTGTAGAGGAGCAGTTACCTCTGCTCTTGCCACTGAGGATTCACTTGGAAGGGGTGGGGACTGTGTCTCTAGTGGTGCTGATGTGAAGTTTCCTAACTGTTGAGCAATGGAATGTCTAACTGGTTTGCTAGGATTATTTCTGTAATGAAAGTTTCTAATTATGCTTTTTAAATAATTTTAAAAAACTAAAAATAAAGGTTACAAGCTGCCAAATCTTTTTCGAGGCTCTGTTTCCTCTGCTGTCCAGCATCTAGAGGTGCAGGGTGGCAGGCCAGGGGTGAGCTCTTTGGCTTGTGTGTAGAGGGTTTTTTACCTGGGAGGGGGGTATTGGCAAATCCACAGTTCATGCTTTCAGGCGTTTAGTTGCTGTTCTAGTTTGAGATGTGAATGAAACAGTAAGCTGGAACTGGTAACCATATTTCGGTGTGAGATGCTCATGATTTTGCTATAATCTTTTGTCTTTTCTGTTCAAGATGTGTTGAGTGAGCTTTGAAAGCTTCTGCAAGGCAGCAGGGGTCTGACCCCAGGTTGATTTGGTGGAGTCTATCCTTGTTTCCCAGGGAATTAACGTGTTTCTGTGTAGGAACTATGCAGCCATTGCCGTGCTCATTGTCCTTTTAGCACTTGCTTACCGCTGCAACTCCTTGATGTGCAAGCAGGCTTTTGAAGGCAAGTCCTCCCTCCTGGAGAAGTGTGATGGAGATGTGCTGTGGAAGGTGCCTTTTCTTCTGTTCGTGCTGTTCTGGTATGACTGTGTTGAGGGGGATCCTGAGGAGGAAGTGTAGATGGTCTGAACTGCAGCTGGTGCAAGCTGGAGGTGTTTCATTGTCTGTCTGTGTTTTGTGGCTAAGCCCATTAAAAGTCTGAATATCCCTTTGTATAAAGGCCAGTAAATGGTACAAATGGCTCGAATGTGGAGAAGATTTACAAGCTCACCTTTCTATTTTGCTGTGTGGCAGGAGATGTAAATGTTTTAAATGCTTTTCTCTCCAGGACTGTTCTCTTCTAAACACAAGCAAGTGCTTCTGGTGGCTGAATTTCCTGGGCTGCTGCTGAACTGAAGATGCTGTTGGGTGTTAAGATGACAGTTCAGAAAGTGAGCTTGTTCTGCAGCTAGGGAGGATAAGCAGTGACTCAAGAGCTGAGACGGTATCGTATAAATGATCAGTTTTATTCTGAAGAGAACTATTTACAAAAGAAGTAGAGCATTGTTTTTACTAAAAATATGCCTTTATAGATTTTTATAATATGTATCTTATAAAAACCATACATGTATTTACATTACTGCTACATACAAAATTACAGCACTGTGGTTTATGTACATATCCATAGATACATTCTTTCTGCTTGTCCCTGCTGTGTGCTTTTTCCCTCTCATTCGAAGGGAATCGTTACTGCAGCACCCAGACACTTCCTTTCTTGGCTTTTTGGTTAAAACAATCTTGCTTTTTATAGTTGAGTGGGGAGCAGAGAGTTTGCCTTGTGTAAAGGCATAGCTGGAATTCACCATTCTAAGTAGGACAAGTGTTTACAGCTATCAAGTCCTTGTGCATGCAGCACTGCCTGTAACCTCCCTTCTTGCTTCTCTGTGCAGGATTATTCTGTTGTCATTAATTGATCTGTTTTCATCTCAAGGGCAAGTTGCTGATCTAAGTTTGTATTAAGATAAAGTGCTAGTGACTTGCCTTTCATTTACACTTACTTGTTTCTTGTGTACAGTTGCTTCCCTTGCACAGTTTACTAAAGGAAAATGGATTCCTTTTCCCTTGGGCCATTGTCATAAACATTTGCCCAAACAGTCAACCTGTTACTTCACTGTGGGAAAGTTCTTTCTAACCTTAATCTCAGCAGCATCTCTTCTCTGTGCAGTATTTGAACAGTGACTGTGCAGCACTACTGTTTTATTAACAATTATCTGAAAAGCAAGGCTGAGTGTTGTATCCTGCTGATCCCACTTCTTAATCTACTTTGGGATCCTGAGTACGTGCTGGATTGATGTGCTTCCTCCATCTCATTCAGTGGGGCTTACATTTCCTTTATGCCACATGTGTCTTGGAAGTATCAAGTATCACGCGTGGCACGTCTTCTAACCCAGTGCTTGCAAGGATGATCCCATACTCCTGGCTGTGACAGGATGTAGATGAGTGTTTCAATGACAGCTCGAAGTGAAATAGTCAGGACCTTGTTAAAACACAACATGACAAATGAGAACATGAAGGACTGCACTGATGAATTTTTTGAAGACAGAACAACAAAATCTAGCTGCTATGTTAAGGCAGTTTCTGTTCCTGTTGAGTAGCAGCTTAGCACAAGGAGGTCTCCTTTGGTGTGTTGTCCAGTTCATTAAACCCGATTCTCTCGTATTTCTGGGTTTAGTAGTGCAACGAAGTCTTCAGGGTTAAGGGGCTAGTTTTAAGAAACTATACCCAACTGGCACCTTAGAACATGCTGACTTTCCTCTTGCAATCTCTTCCATCACTGTTATTAAATAAATAAAACTGCAGTGGGATTAAGGTAGGTTCCTCCTTAAATGAAGAGATATGCTGTGCATTTCAATTGCCTACCCCTGTAACTGAATGAGTCACTTTCAGCAACATGTAGCAGAAGGCACCTTTCTTCATCACATTACTGCATC
The DNA here is from genome assembly GCA_026283785.1 of Coracopsis vasa. Lineage (NCBI taxonomy): Eukaryota > Metazoa > Chordata > Aves > Psittaciformes > Psittacidae > Coracopsis > Coracopsis vasa. The sequence goes on from JANHGB010008666.1 coordinate 22,519, forward strand.
TTCATGGGATAACATAAGGCCTTTGCCTTAGGATTGCATACATACGTAGTACATCCTCATGGGGGTAGAGTCCCACACGGCTGCTGGGCATGTGGCCTGAAGAGAGCTGCTGGGGCCTGGGAAATGACAACTGACAGCAGAAAGAGGATGGTCTCCCACAATAAGCAGAGCATCAAGCAGTGTATAAGACAACTGTTCACAGGCATCGCTGGCATCCAGGAACCCATGCCTGACTTTGCAGGTATCAAAGTTTTATGTTAATGCACATGGGCATAGCTTGAGTCCTGACAGCAGCAGATGCTGAGTGTGTGCCTCGTGTCTCTGCCTTACCGAGCCTCACAAGGTAAGACAGGAGGATGAAGACTTGCCATCCTGCAAGCAAGCTTGGCACTGCGCTACATCCCTTTCCATCACTTGCACAAGGAGACACGGGCAGATACTCAACAGTTGAGCATTGCTCAAGGAGAAGCTAAGATTCCTTTTTCTTCCCTGCTTGTGAGACTCCAGATTCCTTTTCCTGTAAGCATCGAGCTGTATTGGTGGTGCTTTGCTAAGTCTTTCCTGGAGCAGGATCTGCAATCCAGGTTTCATTGCTTTCAAGTAAAGGGGTTTTACCACTCGGCTTTTTACCATCATTTTCAGTCCCAAGAAGTACTCTGCTCCTTGCAACATGGAGCTACCTTAGTGCACGATGATTTCATACCAATGTGGTAGTTTCACGCTAACAAGGAAATACGGGAATGCTCAAATCTTTGTAGGCAGAAAGGATATTTCTACTGAGGTATAATGGATGTTCTATCCCATAGAAAAGTTGAATAAAAATAAGAAGAAAAAAAAACCCCAAGCCATCAACCTCTTACCTGCTTCTTAGAAGAGGGTGTTTGATACCTAATTCTAGCAGAAAGCTTGTTGCTGTAAGTAGTGAGCAGGGATAGCAGCTCCCTGTAGGATGGTGTTTTAGCACCTAAGTTGCTGAGCAGGGCAGAGCTGAATGTGTACTGAGCTCCATCTCCTATGGGACAGTGTAGGTGGCAGCCTCTTTAAAGCAACAGGGAAACAAACTGGGGCCTGTGGGTACAGTGAGCTGGGAGAGTGTGTGAGAACTGGATGACTGCAGCAGGATGTCTCTGAGCTTAGGCTGGCAGTCCTTACTGGTTTATGATGGTAGACGATGTTACAGAGCAGAGCTGTAGGGTGCCCATCCAGTGCATAGGGAAGGTTTCTACTAAAGTATTGCAGGATTTCCAGCACCATTGTATGCATACACCAAATAAGCTACGTTCCTTCTTGTTCAAGTTATGCTGACAGCAAAGCAGGCTCTGATGACCTTTGACAGGAGATTTGCCTACCTGCTTACCGAAGGACTGAGTCGTAAATGACCCACAGGAAGGGACAGATACCCATAATTTTCGTTAGGCCATAGCTAATGTTAGTGCATGGAGCAGAGGAAGCTGCAGGCTTTCCAGAGCTTTGTAGGTGCCCTCATGGCCCTTGGCTTCAGTTAAAGGAGATGCCTGCATGCCTTCTTGAGGATCAAGACTGCTGGCCCAGCAACAAAGACCTACTGATGTCATTATGGGTAGGCTTTCAGTGAATTAGGCTTTTTTGGGCCTATCCAATTAAAATAACAGGTTTCCTACTCTGACTGGGAGGAGTACATGGCTTTGGGGAAAGGTGTGTGACTTGCTGAAGCTCCACAGCTACCTTTGGCGGGACAGTAGGTGCCCCAGGACTGAGCATCCACAACTTTTATCCAATCTGTAATTCATTGTAGATAGTCAGTCTGGGAAGAAATCCTTAACATTCTGTGTAGCTACAGACTCTGCAACTCTCATCTCTGTAAGAGGAGGGAGCTAGAAAAGACAGTAACATCAGCAATCTTACTACTGCCCTGATCTGCGAGGAGCCTGGATTCCCAGCGAGGTGGGGAACAGCTACGCAGAGCTGCAGGGGAGGCGACAGGATATGCAGTGGGGGCTCAGCTTCCACCATGGAGAAAGCTACACTTGTCAAAACATGGGAATGCTGAGGCCAGAGCATCTCCAGTCTTGGTGGAATGGATGAAGGATATCACAGCTGCCAGGACCAGAGGGTGGTACAAGTGACTCCCCTCTCCTCTTGCATTCAGCCCTCTTCTTCCCCCTGTGCTCGCTGCCAGAGCAGTTCTCAATCCCCTGTGCTGCTTTGTCTTGGGGCTGCTTATTTCCTTCTCCAGCATGAGAATGCTTTTAAGACAATCAGATTATTCTTCACAGCAGAAACTGGACTGTGTCCAAGCGCCTACAATATACCCTGAAGTTTATCACTTCACTTAAAGACAAGCGTCTCTCTATTAGTGTCACATTGTCAATTTGCTAATCTCCAATTCATGTAAACATTTGGTTCAGACCAGGTGCGGTGTAAATAGTGCAGAGTCTCAAGGGTTAACTCCTTTGCCCCCTTCTTTTTCACTTGGTGGATCAGAGTCGGGTCCAGCAGCAGGCTGGGCAGCTGCCCCACTCCCCTTCTGGAAGCAGGAATCGTTGGAGAGGTTTCTCTTTTTCAACTCAATTTTTCTTGAAAAAGGAAAAGAGACGGTTCCCTTCTGCCGCAGCGGGCTCGTCCCCCTGCTGCTCCGGCCTGAACACGGGGGAGGGCCTGGCACTCCGCTTTGCGCCGGAGCCACTGGAGAAGGAATAAGCAAGCTGGCTCCATTCCTTCGGGTGTTTGTCCATCAGCTGCTGGTCAATGACCCTGTGCATGTCATCCTGCAGCGGAGGGAGAGGAGAGGGTTGTTAGTGGCTGCTGATGCTCAAAGGGAGCTCGCACAGGGACACGGCTGAAATGGGTGTGAAACGTGCTGTGATGAGATGGAAGAGGGATGACAAGAAGTGAGGAGAGGTCTAGCTCCCCACCTGGCTGCACGCTCAGCCTTGCTTGAGCTGTGAGGCTCTTTAGTGAGCAAAGAAGGTAAATCACACAATTCTGAGGGATAAATTGCTTGGGTGGTTCCGCAGAGGATCATCATGCCTGCTTTGGCGCTCTGTGACGCCCCTGAACTATGCTTCTCTGCTGTCTGCAGCTTGCAAATGTCCCCTTTGGGGGAAGAAATAAATAAAATAGAACAAATGCAGCTGAAAGTAAATGCCAGAATAGTAGGGATGTCTGTCCTGAGCAGGACCATGTGCTTGCCATGTGGAGCAGGCAGGCAGGTAGGTAGGTGTGGCAAGAGCTGCCTGCACAGCCACTGTTAGGAAGGTGCTCCTGAGAGCTGAGGGGCCCAAGTCCAGCATGGGCCCAGCAGAGTCCACGTGGGTTTTGCACCAAGCTTATGAAAGAGAACTGTGCTGGTCCCTTCCCCTGGAGCCAGCAGAGCAGTGGGAGCTCTCTGACTGGCAGCTTGGCATGAACAACTGCACTGGTTTTTCAGATGTACCAGAAGCACTCTGGTTTCATCCATGTTTGTGCTCTACACAAAATAGTTGGTTCTGTTGCTTTTAATGACGTGCTGATGTGTTCCTTGAAAACACGGCTATCAATTCTACAAATTTCAAACCTTCAGATCCATTGTTTCTACTGTAATTGCATATTTAAATTGTAGCTTAGTGAAAACGTGTACACAAACTAGCCCCACAGGAGAAATCAACTGTTCTCCAGCAGTTTGGTTCCTGATTAGGACTGAGGGCACTATCTGGTGAGAACAAGGTTGCTCTGAATGGGCTGTAGTGATGGAAGTGCTGTTCACTTGGCACCTCGTGCAGGGCAGCCCATCAGGGCAGCACTGAGATGGAAAGGAAGGTGCTGCCATCACCCAGTGGGTGCCCCAGCTGCTCTGTAGCTTGATGTGGAATACAAACAGCCAACTTGGACTGGAAACTTGATTAATGGCTAATCTCTTGTTGCAGCATTTTCTGCAGGGAGAAAGATTGATAGCCATTGCCTGGACCTGAATATAGTATAGGGATTTTTTCTGGGGGAGCAGGAGGGTGCAGAGCTACGTAGGCTGGGGAAGCTTTGGATCTTTTTAGAGCAGAGGAAAGGCAGAGGGAGATTCGAAGAGGTTAAGGTAAACATCAGTGTTAAGGTGAAACAGGTTTCCAGTGGTGAAGCTGCCCTGTGAAAATGTATAGCACTTAGATTTTGAAGGCACCTCTTTTAGCACCTAAGGTAGGTACCCAGGCTCCAGCATGGCAGATCTGTGTCCTTGGTTAACAACATAACAAGGGATAAGTATGATTTTTATATATATATATATATATAATTACACAGATATATATATATACACATACACATACACTAACCACTGTTGAGAATGCACTGTGTTTGGGTACCTGTCTGTCTGGTGTGTGAATAGGAGCACACACTTAGCTGTGGAGATTCGGGGTAGATGTACACAGCAAGACTAGGGCAGAGCTGTGGGCCCTGCCTTGGCACTGGGCAGGGGCACTGGGATGTCTGGACACTAGAAGGAGGACAAACACCAATGGTGTGAGACCTGTCTCATAAAGGAAGCCCATAAAGCTGGCTACATGGCACCGGTGTGCTCTGGGTGTTCCAGCAGGAGCTTGTGCTCTTTGCAAGAAGGGCTGAGGATGAACGAGGTGCAAGTGGCATGGATGCTCTTTGTAAGCTGGGCTCCCTTGCATGACATACAGGTTGTAGCTGCCCAAGGCAGCCTCAGAGGCTGGTGGCTATGGCCATGCAGGCTGCAGCTCTCTGCTGGCACTGCAGCATTTTCAACCTAACACCACCCCTGTCACTATTGCATTGAAGCCACGAAGCTCTCACTTGAGAGAAACAGCCCTCTTCACTTCCAAATTTGTTCCATATTCCTTCCCTATTTCTAGTAATTCCCCTCCTGCCCCCAGATAATGATGAATACCAGTGGGGGTCAGATTAGGCATGGGGTGAGGTGCTTCCATTCCTGTGCTACTCCTGTGTGAGGCTCAGATGTGCAGGCTTTTGCTTGTAGTGTATTTTATAGCCTGTATGATTATGTGCTTACAGAAAACTGTAATCTTGTTGATGGTCCTTGGTAAGGTGCAGACTGGAAGCACATGAGAGAAAATTTTATCAGCTTAAAGCCTCCCTGTATGCCCAGCTAAGGCACAGAATCTCTTCCCATTTTATCAGAAGCATTTGGCTTTGCAAAATAGTCCCCAAAGTACCTAAATTACCTGACTTGTTATGGGCCTCTCTGGTTGAGCTTCTAATGTCTGGGGACATTAGGTGCTTGGAGACTATTTTGCTACTACCTAATAACACTTTAGGTCAGTAGGTTGGGAGACAACTTTCTGCAGTGCTAGTGGGCCTGATCCTCATCTCAGCTGATGGGAGCAAGGTTGGGGTTGCTGTATTGATACAATCAGATGACATAGTGTGAAGGGAGAAAGCAAAGGCCTGCTATTGAGACCCAAAACTGGGAATACTCCAGCAGTAAATACTGAGTGTACTAGTAAGTAGGTCACCCATCCAAACTGAAAGAGAACTTGGAAACAGACAGCTCCTATGCAGAGCACTGCATGTCACCTACTAGCTAACAAAGCTGAGAAGTAAAATCCCAGTCTGTATTTCAAGCAGTTTTCCAGATACTAGATATGCTGAATACAGAGGATTAATGATGTATGGGCCTCAGCCTAGCTTTCCCCATGGTGACCTGGGGGGTAAAGCCTCACCATGGGGTATAGGATGCTGCCCCTTGTGCCCTGGGTGGTGCTGGGGTGTGTGTGTAGAATATCAATGGGTGATGGAGACACCTCACACTGGTCCCTCTTGCCAGATGATGGTGAGGACAGAGATGGATGTGGGTGATGGTGGCAGCGAGTGGAGCAGGTGAGGAGATGGCAGGTTCTTGGTGATGGTGCAGGGAGCTCACCTCAAAGGCAGGAGGGGTGTACGACTAAAGCTGTTGGTACAGGAACTGAGAAAGGCCACTAGATCAGAAACCAAAGGAGCCAGATAGTAAAAAGCCCTGAGGAAGCAAACTGTAAGCAGGAGAAAGAAAAGAAAAGAAAGAAGAAAAAAAAAAAGAAAAATAAAGAAGAGAAACGAAAACACAGTGGAGTTGAACCAGAGGCAAGGTTGTACGGGAGAGGTTTCTACCGGTCAGGCTGTTAGTAGAATTGGGGTCTCGCATGGTCTGCAACAAATTATTATCACTGGCCCAGACCTTTTCTCTTGTATCTGCCTGTTTTCTATTGAAGTAGCCCCCCTTGGTGCTAGTTTCCAGGAGGAGTCAGCTTTGTCTGATCTCAAGGGCACTCTGCCTTTACACCGGTTTTCCCCACTGACCCCAAGCAGAGCATCTCCATGGCAGCCGCTGAACTGCTGTGGGTTTGGGTTTTTTACCTTGGTGGAGAGCTGGGATTTTTTCTTCATCTTGCAGGATCTTCTGAGCTGATGTAAACAGTGCAGCTGTACCACAAAACAGTCACCACACCTCTGCCTCCCACCCTTCTGCTCCGTTATGGACCTGCAAGGATGTGCTGTGCCCACACATCCCCAAGGCTGCGCCTGCCCAGAGACATCGCCTGCATGGACACCTTTCCTCCCTGGGCCACAGCATGTTACTCTGCAAGGTTTATGTTACCCATGCTGCATGCAGCCAGGAGATACAGTTTGTTTCTCCATTTTAAATGGGTGTCTCTCTATAATTAATTATCTACTTACAGCTGAAAGGCTTTGAGCAAGGCAGGGCTGTGTTTCCCACCCTGAGCACCACTGCATCACTGGCTCCTGCAGAGCCCAAACCAAAAGTTCCTATGAATGGATTCCCAGGCTGAGAACACAACAAACCCACAGGAAGAGGGGGAAAGACATCCAAAGGTGTATCACAGGCCATGTGCCACCCATACCCTGCCCTACTCACCTGCCAGGCCTCCAGCTGCTGTGAGAGGTTCACCTTCTGTTGGATGGCATCCAGCAGCTGGCTGTTGAGGGACATCATGTCGATCTTGCACTTGGCCAGCTCCACCTCCACCGCGTTCTTCCTGGGGAGAGAGTGAGAAATTGGAGTGTGTGACTTTCTCTTTTTATTCAAAAGGAAGTGTTAAACATATCCTTAAGGAGCAGTCAAGAGTTTCTTTCAGTGGCAAGTCCCCAGGTGCTAAACTGTTGATCTCCATTGTATTCTGAACAGCCTATTAATCTGAAGAGTGGGACAGAACTGTAGACATTGTTACTACAAAGCCAGCAGGTTTCTGGTAAGCACACTATGAAGAATACAAAAAGATATTCAGATACACTGCTGCATAAGGTGAGATAATGTGCCTGGAGCTGCCATTAAAAATGGAGCTCTAAAATGAGGTAGAATAATCTACATATTAATATTTGTTTCCTTTTCTTCTATTTACTTGTGCATAGAAAAAGAAATGGCACACACTAAAACCCAAAGGAGCTGTTGTCTGATCACTCATCAATAAGTTGCAGTATGAAACAAAGAAAACCCTTCAAGGAGAACAACTCTGCTTTCAGTTGGGACTGGGACTGAAGGAAGGAGGAAATGAAGGAAGCAAGTTTATCATACACAGGCTTTGTAAGAATGTCAAACTGTTAAAACTGTATGAATTGAATGTTATGTTTTAAAGAAACCTCTCAGTTTTAATGGGGTTGTGCTGGCCCTTGGGAACACTGCTGCTGTGTTTCTTTCCAGGCATTTGGTGGCCACCGGGCATGTGATGCCATGACCCAGGTTGCCCAAAAGGTCCTGAGTGCCCAGTGACTGAGATGTTCCAGCTGCTACTGGCTAGTGGAAAGGAACTGTCCTCTAGGAAAAAGCAATTTCCAAAGCTGAGAAATGCTGCTGACCATACTGGGAGCACACAGGTGAGCACAAACCTTAGGTTTTCAATTCACTGCTGTGTGATGGGAAACCGTAACATGACGTTCTGGAAACCATCTTTCCTTGCAAACATTTTCAGGAGAAGTAATTGCATCTTAATAACTGCAGCTAATTCATCGCCTCCTAATAGCTCCCCTGTGCCCCCTGCAGAAGACCAATTTGGAAACTTGTGTGTATTTTCCAGGCAGGGGTTGCTGAACACCTCCTATTATGGGATCCTATTTTCCGATTGCTTCCTGTGTTGCCAAATTTCAGTTTCAAGCTGAAAATTTTCCATGCCAGATGTCTTCCTCAGACAGTGACTTTATCTCTGTTCAGAGTTAGGGCTTCTGTTTCAGAGGGGAGGAGGGCTTCAACAAAAGTGACTTAACCCTTGGGGTGCGAGGTGGGAAGCTTATCACGAGCCTGCTCAGTCTATGGAAAGATGCTTTGATTTCTAGCAATGAGACGCTGTTCTTTGCTTCCACTTGCAGCCACTTTCTGCTCATTAATCACCTGCCACTCACCCATGCACACTTGTCACATCTCCCTTTCTCTGGGCTTCCACCACTCAGGACAGTCAGCCGTAAATATTAGTGCTTTGTCTCAGCAGGGTCATTAACCCCATGGAGAAGCTGGACCCTTCCACTCCGGCTGTGGGTTTGAGCACCTTAAATAGCCTTTTGTTGTGAAGCTCCCTATCCCTGCTCGGATATTATGGAGGGTTTTATTGCGGCGGCAGCGCGTTGCCATAGCCACAGCAGCACCAGCAGCCCACACGCGCTGGAAATGTCAGAACCACCTCTCTGCACCCGGCAGTGCAGCTGGGATGCTCCTGATTTTTGCCAACAGATGGAGGTGTTACAGAGGATAGCAATGGGAATTTCACAGCCAGCTACACAGTTGAGAGCAGCATGGATGATTGGGTCACTTAAAAGACGAAGGGACTATACATGCTGATTTAGCTCCCCACATCCTCAGGGGTGCAATGCTTTTTGTGTTCCTATTCTTGATAAGGGCTTATTTGGTATTTCCATAAGGAGATGGGACTGGTGCTGTCCATCTGCTTATTGAAGAGATTATCAGCTGTATCCTTTCTATGTAGAGCACAAGGGGATGAATGTTTCTGCCCCTCTCCTCAGGGCAAAGAGTGCTTAGGGCAGTGTGGGAAGCCCCAGCACAGAGCTGGGATATGGGGTAGCAAAACTGCACAGGTCTACAAGGAGGATGGGGAAAATAAACTGGGAGAATCCTGAAAGGAGAAAAAGGGAGTTACAGGACTGGAGCTGAAAAACAGGCCCTGGAACAGGGAAGGAAAGCAAGTGACTGGGGAAATGGTTTATTAGGGAAGAAGCCCAAGCAGGGGGATGAGCAGGAAAGCAGAGTGGTATGTCTGGAAGAGCAAAACCAAAAAATCTGACAAATAGGGCAGACCCAGTGGTTCCATTTGGTTCTCTGAAGTCCTCTCCTCCTTGCTGTGACTCAGACCAGTACTAGGGATGGCTAAAACGTGGATCACAGCTGCCTCCTAAAGGGGCAGCTTTGGAAATTGGCATCTCCTGCCCTGCTCCCAAGCTACTGAACTTCCCAATGCCAGTAAAGCCAACACTCACTCCATCCCTTTGTAACAGTTACTGAGATTTGTGGAGGGTGAGAAAAACCCACCTGAAGGGATCTACTAAGGCACCCCATAACTGCTAACCCAGCCTGGCTTTGGCTGTTTGTACCACTTACTTGGCAATGGCCTCATCCCGGTCCCTGATGGCCTGCAGGAGCCGTTCACTTGTCTCCTTGTCTTCAGCAGCACCTCGCAGCCGGTCCCGTTCTTCCTTCAGTGTTGTCATTTCTACACTCAGTAGTGTGACCTGTGGGGGCATCAAATGCAGGGATGCTCAAATTCACCACAAGTAGGAGGGGAAAAGGCCACATGGACTCATCTGGAGGCTGAGCTCCCCTGCTTGTAGAAGCTGTGTCTGTTGGGAGAGAGCTGTTAGTGCTGGTGCAACCCCCCATGGAATGTGCCAGCTCGCTAGAGGATGCTGGCAGTGCTGGTCTGAGCAAGATGGGTCACCAGGATGGCCTCAGTAACATGCAGCAACAGCACTGAAAGCTGTGCAGCTATGCAGGGCAGGACTCGCCTGCAACTTGGCTGTCACTATGGCATAAGGGCTGAAATATTGCCCCTAACCAAGCAGTTTGTCTTGTCCATGCAACCTCTGAGTCTGCCTGTTATATTCTGATCTTTCCAGAGTTAAAGTATTGCAAACATCATTTAGCAGCAAATAAGATGTTTTTGGAGGGGGCCCTTGTGTCTCTTGAAGTAGTATGAAGCTGAAGACAAAGGATGTGAAAATTCCCTTTCACGCCATGGAAGGTGTTACTGGCACATCTTACAATTTTAATTAGACTTTAAAATATGTGCAGAGTCTTAAATAGTCTGTGAAATGATCTCTCGCTTTGGTCCTGTGCAGAGTGAGTTAATAGGGTGTGAAATCATGCAAGGATTGCATTAGCACAGCTTTGCAATATTTCATACACATTTAATTTCTTTGTCTAGGGCACACATGCTCTGTTACACTACTCCACCACCTGGAAACCCTTCCAGCATTTGACCCACCTCCTTTCTCTAAACGCAGCTCAGTAGTGCTTGGATCCTCAAAGAAATCTTTAAATAGAGGGCAGACAGTCAGAAAGGGCTCATCACATCAGTGGTGTGGGAGGATCTGCTGTTGGCACTGCATGGCTGGGGAGAGGGGTGTAGAAGTACCCTGTTTGTGTGCAGAGGCTGCCCGCTGTGAGCTGGGGCTGCAAGGGAATCGAGGTGCAGTGCCCGAGCCATCCCCTCCTGCAGCCCAGCACAGGGTACACCTCAGAGCAGTGATGTGATGGAGAGTAGTGCTGGGAGCTATTTGCTGAGCATTTCTACTGAGTGGATCAAGAGGCCCAAACCATTGTGTTTGGCGCTAGGTTTGGGGTCTTAACTGGTTTTGTCTGTTTTGGGTAAGAGTGGGATGACACAGACAGAGGTGATTCCTGTCTCCACCAGCTCACCTTGCTCTCAGGCAGGAGCAATGAATGTGTATGGTGCTACAAGGTTCCAAAAGCCATTTAGGAGGAGTTCCCCTTTTGTTGTATCAACATCAGTGACAGTGCAGAGGGATGTGGAGGCAGCAAAGAACTGCTGCCTCAGGTGGACCAGATTTCCATGTGCATTGATGTTCTTTAGTATTGAACTGAAGACAACATTGCCTTTTCTATGGGAGGTGGAATAATTATTAACCTTCAGCAAAAGTAAGGCTGGGCTATGGGCAAAAGCTGCAGGAGATGTACTTGTTGCATGAAGCTGGAGTGCTTCTCTGAGGGCAAAGTCTGCTGCATTTGTAGTTATGCCTCTTTCTCCATATAACACAGAGGTGTGAAAAAAGAGTAGAGCTGGGGTCTTCCCTTTGCTCCCTAAATATTCAAAGCTCTGGTAGTCAGAGACCCCTAAAACCAGAAATGAGGGTCCAGACTTGTGATCCAGGGCAGTTCCTTTGATCCTTCCTGGATGAGGAGTTTGGGAAGATCAGGCACAGCAAAGAACATCCAAGTGCTGCTCCCTCCTGGTGACCTGTAGAAGCCCCATGTGTAAGGAGGTGCTATATCCAGACAAGCAGGCTGGTGTACAGACGATCACTCAAGATCTGTGAATAAGCCCCTAACAGTCTCTGTTAGCATAGCTACATTGCAGTGATGTCTCCTCCATCTCAGATGTGTTTAAGGACAAGGGAGACCTATAGACGGTGCACAGGACTATGGCAGCACCACTAGAGGAATGCCTGGGCTCATGGCTCACTGAGGGCAGAAGTCTGGGCTCTCAAAGGTGTCTCTTGTGGTGGATGGAAGGATGGGTGGAAGGGCTGCTCCCTCGCCGCAGTCTGCCTCTAATCAGCTGCTATGTCACCCAGACTATTTCCATCCTCATACACACAGAGCCATCACTGCAGGGTTAGTTAATGATGCTCTCTTTTTGCTTTGGTCCCATGGTGGGAGCTCCCATAGCCCTACACAAGGGTGTCAGACCCCAGGTTGTGCTGACTTCCTCAACAGGGATGCATTTCCCTTTTTCTTCCCCAAAGCAGCATGGCAAAAGGGCAGTGCAGCTCCATTGGCAAGACCAGGCAGGGGTGTTAATCCCATTCCCTCCTCCAATGCAGTTAGTGCCGCAGAAGCAGCTGTGCTTAAGGCTGCTGCTGCTGTGGCCTCGGGATCCCCTCCAGTGTTTGGAGACTTGTCCCTGAGAGACAGGGATTGCAGAGCTTCTCCTTGGGTGCCTGTCTCCATTTGCTGCTTTTGGCGTAGGACCTCAGACACAGGCAGTGCTGCATTCAGTGCAGATGCGGTGTGATTCTGTGCTTCGAGTGTGGTGTTGGTTTTGGGGCTGAATCATTCATTGGTGTTGTTAGCCTTAGCTGGTTCCTGTTGGCCCTGGAGTGCTGCTTGGTGCTAAGCTGGCCATGATCAAGATTCTCTGGTGTGTATTTATGAGGGTTTGTGATGCTGCTGTGGAGGAGGCAAACCTGCTCCATACACAGCAGAGCAGCACATAAAGTTCTGGCATTGGGTTTAACAGTCTCCCTCTTTGTCCTAAATTCTCCTGGG